>OMNR01044440.1:0-10375 GCA_900303205.1 Mora moro
TGTGTTTATCCATGAGGTCATCCAACCTGTGACCATCATACAGAACATGTGTGGAAGCCCCACACTCCCTCTTTGTCCTCTCTCTCTCTCTCTCTCTCTCTCTCTCTCTCTCTCTCTCTCTGTCTCTCTGTCTCTTCTCTCTCTCTCTCTCTCTCTCTGTCTCTGTCACCATCGATTTTTAATCAAAAATATATTTTCTTGATATCTGATATAGTTTAATGTTTGAGATGTCAATTCTTTATTATTTGGAAATGCAGAGAAGCAGAAGGGCTGTTGTGTAATGGTATGTCCAGCTAGTAATACACTAGGGCTCATCATTAGAAGGCTTCCAACATAAGCCTTCCCTGCTTTGGAAGGCTTATGTTCAATTCTCCTGTCCACATTTCCCATATTAAGCTTTACTGCTGTCGCTACCCCTGGTTGAGAGAATATACCAGAGATATGTGAAGGAATGTCCATATCCAATATCCTCTATGTTCCTCCTCTCCCTTATGTCTGTCTGTTCTGTGTGTGTGTGTGTGTGTTGGTGGGCGTGGCTCCAGACTCCGGCCCCTCCCCGGCTTCCTCATTCCACCTGCTCTGCCTCACACACCTGCGGATCATCATCTCATCAGCCCAGCAATATATATACCCCGGCTCTTCAACCACTCGTTGCCAGATTGCTAAGTGTCTTTCATTAATTCATTTCATTTCATTTCATTCAGTTATACGTATATCTCCGACTTCGCCGTTGCCGACCCCTGCCTGCCTTCCGATGACCTCTCCTGCTTTGCCCCTCCTTCTGGATTCCGACGACCTCTCCTGCCTAGCTCCCCTTCTGGATTCCGACGACCTCTCCTGCCTTGCCCCCCTTCTGGATCTCGACTACCTCACCGGCCTGCCTCCGCTCCATCCCCACCTCTGCTTCCTCATTAAACCGCTTTTCCCTTACTCCCGTCGTAGTCTGCATTCTGGGTCCAACTAAAAAGACGTACCCACGACATCTCTTCCAATTGCCTCTTGAACAACTCGTGAACAATGACCTTCTCGGCAGGCAAGAAGAGGTGACATCTTCACTGGTCCTCTTACACAGCATCTTTTTTTGTACCTGAAGATATAGTGCACAACACTCTCTTAGAGATGAGGAAGGCAAAACACATTCATTTCCTTGGTTCATGCACCTGTAAAATACATATTGAAAATATTACTAGCAGCGCCTTTAGGGCGGAGACAGAGATCATTTTAGGTTAATCCTGATGCTAATAAGGAACAGGCACATGACAAAAGAAGGTCACTTCTAATGTTGAAAAAAGCACCAAAGCATAGTAGAGTATTTAAAAGGTTGGCTAGACTATTGTGGTGTTCTAAATGAAGCACTGGTGTAAGTAGGGGTGGCATTCGAGTACCCTGTGTCAGTCCTACTTAAATCACATTTCTATTTGGCAATAAAAGCAATTTATTCAACCACCACCAGGGCTGTTTTTAAGTCTTTGGGTGCAAGTCCAAATCAAGTCTCAAGTTTTTCGAGGCAAGTCCAAATCAAGTCTTTATTGCAAAAATGGACACGGATAAACAAAAGTGGACACTTTTTTTTGCAATAAGCGTAGATGTAATAAGATGTTTAATTGGGTTACAGATTGTTTGTTTAATTTGTTGTGTAAAACAAAAAAAATGAAGGGGAGCCAAATGAACCCAGAAGATGTCAGTAATGCAGAAGCAATCCTGCCTTAGCGCCAGGGCCTGAAGTCAACTTTCACCAGCAACACAAGCTTCTTACCAGCCATTTCTTACCAGCCAAAAACATAAAAAAGGTTTCCATTTGAAAATCAATGTCATAAGTTTGAATATGGTGACAACGGATAATTATGTTAGTCCAGAAATAAGGTTTTAAATTGTACGAAGTCGCTTTGGATAAAAGCGTCTGCTAAATGCCCTAAATGTAAATGTAAATGTAAGAAATTTACATTCCTTCATTTGGAAGACATAGAACCGTGGTTGCATTGGCCTCCGTTCACTCCACTCAGTTCAGTTTAGTTTTGTTTTCTCTTCAGTTTCATTTTCTCTTTTAATAACAAGTAATGCAGAAGCAACATGTAGTGGAACAGAGAGAAACTCCAATCACTGACATTTAAATGACGGCAGGGTTTCCTAAAAAGTATGAGGTTCACTAAGCAAGGTGGGAGGCACGGCTCGACTCGTTTCAATCAGCCTCGGTGTCTGCGGCCATAACCATAATTGTTGTATTGACTGAGTTAGAAAGGTATACGATCTGCCTTATCTGCAGCCATCGATATAATATAATAATACTAATAATATAGTATAATAATACTAAATAATAGTGTGTATCTAAAATGGGAAATAATTGGGGAAAAACCGAAGTGACAGGGCCTGCTAAGGTAATGTTGTATGGTAATGTGGAGAAACATGGCGAGAAAGCACTGGAAGGTTTACAATATTGACATACAATAGGTTTTCCTGAAATGGGTTTTGTTTGAAAAAAATGAAAGGAATTAGAGGAAAGGTTGTTAGAGTCAGAAAGGACAAAGAAAAGCACTAAAAGATGTTGGCTTGCTTTTCACATGTGGGAGCGAGAGGGCCAGGGATAGGGACAGAGCATGTAGAGTGTAGGGATCTTTAATCCAAATGTCCCCCGAGATATAGACCAGGACTGCACCAGCCAACCGAATGCTCCACCGCCTCCATCATATGACAGCGCCCGGGCTGCCGCTGCACCGACCGGCCTCCACCCAGACCTGGATGGCAAGGAGGAAATCAAACCCACCCATGCCTCAGCAGGGGTTATCACTCGCAGCCCGAGGCAAGCCCAACAACCAGCCCAGCCGGAGGCTCCCACTGGCGCTGGCCATGACCATTGCTGAAATGGTCCAACGACACAAACCATCCATCGGTCCAAGTGTGTCGAATCTGTATGAGCAAATTAGGCCAACGGTGGGGTCGCATTCAAGGCGACATTCCCCGAGAGACCAGGCTGATGTGATGTTCATCCCCATGCCATGCCCTGGTGGAGCGACTCTGCGATCTGGCCGATCGAGATGCATTCCCCCTGATTAGGGACTGGACCAGTGTTTGTGACATCAAACAACGCAAGGGCGAGAAAGTGGTCGATCTCATAGACTGTCTGGAGAAGGTGTTTCAGACACTTGGATGCCCGTGCTGGCGAACAGACGAGAGCAGACTCCGTACGAGGATGCACTGGATGAAAGTTTATCAGCATTTCTAAAGAGACATTGCATTAAGTGGCATACCGCCTGACTCGTCATGATCGTGAGTCACACCAGCCACACAGAAGATCTCAGAGAACAACAAGACGAAAAGAGCAAACAGAAGAAGGAAGCGATGACTTAAAAAGCTTTAACTTGCCCAACTGGAGGCCCTGCAGAAACACTATGTGAATTATGTGATCTGAATATATGTGGTTGGGTAGTGCGACCATGTCAGTCGTAGTAATACTCATTTAGTCTCTTGATATCAGAGTTCAGAAGATAGTCCAGCATCATAGTGCCAGAGTCTAGCATCATGGTGTCATGGTCCCTCTGTCTCATCATGAGGTAGGTTGTCAGTCATCCAACATTAGCCTGGTTGCGTAGAGCTGTCTAACACTAACAGCTTACATACAAGACTACAAAAACAAAAGATTGGATCATTTTTCACTGGGTTTAGTGACAGAAATGTAACTATATGGGGAAACCTGACCATAAAGAACAAAACCAGGAATTTTCCTAGAACCACCCTGCAATGGCCCAGAACCAGGTACTTTCCCCCTCAACTTCCAAAACAAAGTAAATCTAAATTAAACATAACTAATATAACTAATATCTATGACTATTAAACCCATTCTTGTTATGATCCATCTAATCCATTCACAAAAAAACTTTTTTTAGTTGTTGGTCATAAACATCTTGCCCTCACCGGGCTGTAGTTCACTGCCTATGTTGAATGTGCAGTAAGACGTGTCAGGGAGTTCATCTGGTTCTGTTTTGTGGTATTGATTTTTTGTCCAATCAGTTGTTCTTAGGAAACGGCCATCAGTTTGTCATACATATTGTTCATATTATATTAGGATTATATGTCAACAGTTCACTGTAGAATTTTTTTGTGATATTTTTATTTAGATCAATATTGTAGGAATAATTATTTGTGTCAGGTTTTGCATACCTTTATATGATTTACGATATCTCAGTCTCAAGACACAGCTGATATGCCATGTCATCACAAGAACTTCATCTATCCGAGCATTCGAAGCACATGGTAATATTGTTTATATAGGCATACATAACATGAGCAATATTTTAGAAATAAGTCAATCACAGCTCAATACAATATCAACTCATAATCCTATAGAGCAGAATCCCCAGAAATCAAGAAAGATGTGCAGCATGTCCGGATATATAAACAATGTAAACATAAATTAACGGGGACAAACGACAAACAAAGGACTGTGAATACGGCAGAAAATCGTCTCAGAGTCCAAAGTGTGTTGTGTGTTGTGAGTGTGGTGGTGCTTGTAGGGGTGTCACTCCGGGACGGGTGTGTTGTGAGTGTGGTGGTGGGGGGGTGGGGTCATCACAGTATACCTACAACAATAAAGTAGATTACACCACTGTGACGGTATGATGTGGCCTAACCACAGACACTGCGCCCCTCGAGGCAACATTAAAAGACATATGGCCAGGTCATGAATACCTAAAGAACAATATAACAATGTTAAGGGTTCTGTATGATAGTTAGGGTGTATACTAGTTGAGGATATTCATTGAATTTCTTGTCTACTCAGTAGACAATAATTGAGTTTGAATTTCACACTAAAACAATACTAGATGCTACTTGCATGGGGGCAAGCCCTCTACCACGTACATCCTACCTCATACGTCATATGATATTTTAAAAATGAGCTCTATGCTCTGATAGTACCATAATGTCAGTGGTGTCCAATGTTATCCGCTGGTGTGGCTGCAGGCTTGTGTTCCAGCCAAGCAGTGACACATGACCTCTTTCTTTGATCATACAAGCAGAGTGTTTGGCGTTCATGGCGTTTGGAGCATGCAGCCATCGCAGCCAAAATGTCTACCACTGTGTGAGAGAGCGCTGCCCAGAGCGAGCTCGATGTTGTCGCAAGGCAAGAAGTATGGACTGGATGCACACTTCTACACAGAGCTACCACTACGCCTGTATGTCACAGCTCTGCCCCAAGTGCCTTTATAACTAAATCCAAATCCAGACATCCGCGATTACATTAAACTTTATTGTCATTGCGCAGTACATGTACAGAGACAACGAAATGCAGTCCAGTATCCAGTTGCAGAGGGAGGTGTTGATGCCCAGGTCACTGAGTTTGGTGATCAGTTTGGAGTGGATGATGGTGTTGAATGCTTGAACTGAAGTCTATGAACAGCATTCTCACATAGGTGTTACTGTTGTCAAGGTGGGAGAGGGCTGAGTGCAGTGGCGTGGAGATGGCGTCCTCCGTACTCCTGTTCTGGTGGCTGGTGAATTGGGTCCAGTGAGGGTGGTAGACGAGGTTGGAGGTGAGCCAGGACGCACGTCACCATACATGCAGAGTAGAGTTCTCAACTGCGTGATTTGTCATTATTTGTTCTTTCATATAATTGTATAGTTAGAAAGGTTAAAGTCATTGTTGCTATTATTATTATATCCTACCTTATCTCCTACTAAACAATGTATGCCTTTCCTTGTGTAACCCCTCAAATGAAAAACACAGCCATTCTGTCTGGGGCATAATATCAACTAAACATATATAGCATAGTACAAAAAGACAAAATACATTGTACATTGTATGTCAGGTTAAAAGTGGTCACAGTTCTGGTTTGCCTTGAGCCATTGTTTGATATGAAGGGCACTCCCTTATTACAAGTGGTAGGCCATGCCAACATTTCCTTTCCTTTACTGTTTGTCCAAATGTGGTGCGCCTATATGGCAGCTCAGTGCCCTCTAGTGGTGGCCTGGGGCCAATGCCACTGTTTGGCTCCAAGGCCCTCCGCTTAATGCATTCATTTGAAGGAGGTGGGACAAGCCCATGCAAGCCTTATACATAAATAAAGCATATTTTAAAAACATTTTTAATTCTCAAAGCTCAATAAATACTATTTTTCCAGAATGTTTTTTTTTTATATAAAAAACGTAATTCTATTGCTTTAATTGTTGTTACACCTGTAAGTGACCAGTTAATTACACAGTACTTGATGTGTGAAAAAATAATTGAGTGTAAAAACATTCTGGCAGCATTAACTCATTTGGTTAACATTTTGTGAACAAACATGTTCTCAGCAAATTGATACACGTTTTCACCAAGGCCAACAAAGATTTTTTGAACTGCTTCAAATTTCTACTTGTATATTCAATATTGAGGGCGTAAAGCAGGCCAAACAGCACACCAAACCGAGTCCCCAGGCCCTCAAGGACAGCAAAACCCTCCAACACCACAGCCACATCCTGTCAGCTCCTCCACTATCTCCAGGACACCAACCTCCATCTCCCTGATAAATGGCTCCACGGCATTTCTCTGGTTTCAGAAAACAGGGAAAAGTTTAAATCTCCCAAGCAACAAAACAACATGTACATCAAAGCGTTAGGCTTTCCCTGTGAAGATAACTCACCTGGCAGTTGTGCACTATTGGTAGGATTTCTATGATTTGTAAATTGCAGCATTACTCCGATGTGGTGCTGTACCATAACTTGGTAGAATGCAACCGGAAATGTATACCGAAGAGCAGCTGTATACTGACTGTGTGACCAGACATCAGTCACAACCATGTCATGGTTGTGTTCCAACAGATTCATTTTGTTCCCTTTCGTAAACAAGCCAAAATAGTTTCCTAAATTACATATTCATGTAATTTTCAGATATGGCACATAGAATAAGTGATTACTTAAGTGATTAGAAATAAGTGATTACTTATTTCTAAAAGTTTGCCAAGAGAATGAAGAAGGGTAGGTGAAAGGAAGTGCAGCCACCATCATCACAATCATCCTCATGTTATCTAGAGTAAATTATTTATCTGAATAAGTGAACATTCACAAAATATTGTGATATAATTATTGATTTGATATTGACAAATTGCTTTTTGCTGTTTGCCATTTTAAACCTGCACTATTTAAGTTTTTCCATTAGCAACCTAGCAATCTAGTGGCTTGAGTTGTAGCTACAGTTATAGTTAGATAATTTTGCTTTGCTGTTGTCTGAAAACACTTCTGATAGACATCAAGACTAAGAAACCAAGGCCACTGCACCAGCCAGGTAAAACCTGAATTTATTTTACATGACTGTGGTAACTTCTGCTTTGAAATAAGACCACTTGACACCTTCTTGTCCTTAGACCAACTTTATATAGGACTGGCAATATACATTTCTCATACACAGAGGCTTACACTGCTCGTGTTGTAGAGCGGAGGAGAAAACACAAACCCCTGATCACAGCATATCTTTACCAACAGCTCCCCCTAGCGGTAGCATGGCTACTTTTGCCCATTTATATAATGCTCACATTACAACACTTCTCCCCCTTTAAATTTCAACATTCCCAAATGTACATTAAGAATAACCATGGTGACTTGTGTACGCAGGTGACTTGCATATACCTAAAACGTATGTTAGTATCACTGCAAAAGTTTACAAATATAAACACTTGAAAAACATGGCAGATTCAATTCATCATTCAGGCTAACAACAACAACTGTTCCTTCAAACATTCATCCTGTCTGGTGGTTTGCGAGTGCGCTGTGAACTGTGCAGTACCCCCGGTGACCCAGTAGGCACCACTGGTGAGGGTGAATCTGGTGTTGGGGGAATGGGAGAGGTCTGCGGGTCAGTGTGAGAAAATCCACCCTCTTCCGAGGACCCAGACCCTCTCCCTGTGAGTCTCTCCCTGGCACAGTCACTGGTGGACAGGCTCCCACAGCAGTCTTTCTCACCATTGGAGACTCCGTGGAACTGTCTGTCTCATACCGTGACGCAGGCGCACATGGTCCTGATGTCTGCGGAAAACACGTCCGTCAGTCAGCTTAACAACAAAGGAGACTGGGCCACTCTACTTGAGAATAACTCCAGGTAGTCATTGCTGACTGTTGCTACTGCAGAAGTTTCTCACAAACACATCGTCATGATGTTTCAACTGTCTCTCTCGTGCATGATGATCATGCCCCCTATTCCTGCTTCCTCTTCACTTTTGCCTGCATGCCCGGCGCAGCAGTTCCAATCTTGACTTGGGCCTACGTCCCATCAGCATCTGTGTTGGAGTGCGTGCAGTCGTAGTCTGTGGCGTGAGGCGGTATTTAAAAAGGAAACATGAAAGCCGAGTGTTAAGTCTTACCCTGTCATCCGCTTCAGGCCTTCCTTCACTGTCTCAACAGCCCGCTCAGCCAAACCATTTGAGGCTGGGTGAAAAGGAGCCGTCCGAAAGTGATGAATGCCATTCTGTTGCATGAACTCACTGAATAGCAGTGGTGAATGTCGGGCCATTATCAGTGACCAGAGAGTCAAGCAGCCTGTGGACTGCAAACACTTGCCTGAATTTGTCGATGGTTGTGGGGGCTGTGATGTTGCTCATGATATAGGCTTCAATCCATTTGGAGTGCACATCCACCAACACAAGAAACATCTGCCCCATAAAGGGGCCAGCAAAGTCCAAGTGCAGCCTAGACCAGGGGCCGTCCAGCCACTCCCATGGGTGCAAAGGAGCTGGTGGTGCCATGTTCTGGTTGGTCTGACACTGCGTGCATGATTTAACCTCGTTCTCCAGATCCTGATCCATTTTCGGTGCAACGCTTTTCATCCGAAACACACCTGGATGAGTCTCATGTATTTCTTCCACAATCTGTGAACGGCCGGGGGGAGGCTTCAGTTCCTCTCCTTCTACAACATTGGGCCAACCTTGTAAAAGAAACGTCTTGACTTGAGACAGAACTGGGTCCACCTCTGTCCACTGCTTGATCTGGGTCGCCTTTACAGGTGTCTCTGACAGCCTCTCCAATGAAAACACAGTCTCTGGAGGGACATGTGTAGTAGCAAGTGTCTCAGGTAAAGGCTTGTTGGTATTGGCATTATCCTTACCTGCTCTGTATAGTGTACTGGTAGGCTAGTAGTAGGATGCATCTGGTCTCACTGAACAGGCTCATCAGCGGTTTATGGTGGAAGCGTTTCACAGCAAAAACAATAGCCATACCTTCCTTGTCTCACTGCGAATAACCCTTCTCCGCTGCTGTCAGGGTACGTGAGGCAAATCCAATAGGCCTCTCTGCACTGTCCTCCATTACATGTGAGAGAACTGCCCCGACTCCATAGGGCGAGGGGTCACATGAAAGGGGGATCTCCTTGTCTGGGTCATAGTGTAAAAGCAGCTTCACTGATTGGAGGAGTTCTTTCACGTCCCTGAAAGCAACCACCTGCTCCACATCCCACTGCCACTCAGTGTCACTGTGAAGCAGCTTGTACAGTGGGGCCAAGACCTTTGAGAGGTCAGGAAGAAACTTGCCATAGTAAGTAAGAGTTCATGGACGCTCTTGGGGCCTCCTTGATAGCTCTCTCTTCCAGTCTAGTCTTCCACTGGGCTGAGCCCCTCAGCTGTGATCTTGTGTCCCAGGTAGGTTACACTTGGAGCCAGGAACACACATTTCGCCGCGTTTCAGTCGCAGTCCTGCGTCTGAGAGCCTCTTCAGTACCTGTTCCAAATTAGCCAAGTGCTGCGCCTCCGTGGCCCCTGTAATCAAAATATCATCCAGATACACTGCAACCTGAGGAATCCCCTGCAAAAAGTGTCCATTGTCCTTTGGAAAATGGCGGGGCTGGATGCCACTCCAAACACCAGCCAATTGTACTTAAATAAGCCCTTGTGAGTTTTGATTGTGACATACTCTTTTGAATCGTCGAGTAGCAGCTGTTGGTAAGCATGGCTCATGACCAGCTTTGTGAATAACTTCCCCCCTGACAGGGTCGTAAACAGTTCGCCCCCCCGTGGCAATGGGTACTCCTCCAGCTTAGAGACCTGATTCACTGTAAGCTTGTAGTCCCCCACATATCCTTGCTGTTTTGTCTTCCTTCAAAACTGGAACAATGGGAGCCGCCCACCTTGAAAACTGGATGGCTCAATGATGCCCATGTAGTTTCACTGTTGCACCCTTCAGTGTGACCAGCTCGTCCCAGAAAACATCACTGTACCGCTGCAGGATGTCCTCTGTAGTGCCAGTCGTGTGTGCATATCTGATCATGCCAGTTGAGTCGGCTTGTTGATCTCGGCCCAAAAGACTAGGCCCCCTGTCCTTAGCTATCACCAGCTTGGCGTTTGCTTTCTGTCCCTCAGCTGAAATGTCCACATATAGCACCCCTAAATGAGGTATGGGCTGCTCCGTATAGGTCCTTAGT
>OMNR01044444.1:0-12547 GCA_900303205.1 Mora moro
TTCGCGCCGCCGCGCGTCGTCCTCTCTCGCTCCTTCTCCTTCTCGCGCTCGCGCTCTTCCTTCTTTATGCCCTCCTTCCTCTCCTCCTTCTTGTCCTCTTTCTCCTCTTCCTTGACGGGCGTGTCGCCGTCCGCGGCGGCCTCCGTCTTCACCGACACACCTTGGAGGAAGGACGCAAGACATTTCGTCCAGTTAGCTTTTGTCCAAAGTGATGCTTTCGTTTTAAGCAAATGGGCGAACGTAACCTTCACCCAACTTACAAAATGGGGATACGAGAGATGGTTAACATTTAGAGGTTTTCTAACATCGATACATTTGACAGAATCTGGGGTCCAGTATTAGACTTCTTGGGAATAAGGATGACTAGCATGGTGTGACTCATTGGTGTGTATATGTAGCTTTATTGTGATCTATTTAATGTGTATACCTTCATTGTGATTTCAATATTATTTTGTACACGAGACGAAACTGACTGGATCTTTAAATCAATAAAAATAATTGTTTATTGTTTTATTAACTGTGTGTGCCTGTCTGACTGCTACTGTACCAGATGGTTACAGATGACAACGATGCGGGTTTTTACCGGTGCTGCTGGGCATGGTGGAGCCGTTGTCCGACTCCGTCTTGACCGTGGCGTCGCCGAGGGCGACGGTGGCCGGAGGAGAGACGGTCTCTTCCTTCACGTCCATCTCTGTGCTCGACTGGGACTGGAGGACGCCGCTGCCCTTGGCGGTGCGGACCTGTTGCAGAGCCAGCCCGTGAGTCTTCCCCGGAGAGCGCTGAGGTGAACAGGTGATGGTGGTACGTTGACTAGACTCACCTGGTTGAGTTCAGCTTGTGTCTCCCTCAGTCTCAGCTTGAACTTCACCACCTCTCCCTTCATCTGCTGGTTGTGGTTCTGCAGAGTGCTGATCAGGTGACGCATCTCTTTGTTGATCGGGCCTGGGGAAGAGAGATGACAAGGAGGAGATGGTGAGATCCACTGACAGACAGACAGACAGACAGACACATGGACAGATAGAATGCAGGATTGCCAGCATCTTTCGCGGGGTTTTTTTTGTATTTAGTTGCATTTATTTGAGAGAAGTTAAATTAATAAATACACATGGCATAAAAATGTCCCTGGCCAAGGTGTTAAAGAGGCTTCCTAAAATACATCAAAGCAAAAACAAAAACAGGACACGCGGTTTAAAGATTGGAAAAGGACACACGGTTGATAAAAACAGTAAAAGCTGTATTTTAACATTCTATAAGTATACATATAGAATGACATTACACATATAGACAAACATATGCATAAGTGTGAGTGTGCGTGTGCGTGAGCTACCTGCTTGCTCATTGGCTGCGAGGGTCTGTTCGAACTCGATGCGCAGCATCTCGTACTCCTTCCTGACCTGGGCCAGCGTGTCCTCCAGCTGGAACACCTCCGTACGCACCTTCCTCTGCAGCGCCACCTCGTCGTTCTGCCGTCGGCCGGGCCACACATCGGCGCCATTTCAGAGACAAAACTACTTCCGGACACGTTCCTACTAACGCCGGTCAACCGATGCACACTACAGTTATGTTTACCGGACACCTCAACAACATGTTCAACCCATGACTATATTAGGATCATATCTTGGATTTTTGCTACTACACGGATATTGTATTGATCGATAGCTATATAGCCACACATGCACACACACACCTCCATGTGTTCCAGCTGACGGAGGCGGGCGGTCCGGGTGGTGTTGAGCCGGCTACGCGTCTCCTCCAGCTGCCCCTTGAGGCCCAGTGACTCGTTGTAAAGCACAGAGAACTGGGACTGCAAACAGCGGTACTCCGAGCTCTCCTTGACCACGCCCTCCGCCCGGCTCAGCAGCTCTGCCTGCAGAGACAAGGTGGGGGGGGGTGGGGTCGGGGCAACTTGAGAGTTGTGTATCCGAACGCGGCGCACACACGTGCAAATTATCTACAAATCATCCGCACTTTCCACTTTCATCCGAGCCTAGTTCACACGTCTTTCAAGCGTATCGGAACACAGCACCTATCTGTTCAGGTACCCATGGCGCTGGGTCTGGACAGACGTGTTTATGCAACTCGAACGGTCGCCACTAGAGGCCGCTATCACCCAGCAACGCGAGCGGTCACCGTACCCTCATGTTGTTGTTCTCATGGTTGACGTTGTGCAGATCCAGCTCCAGCTTCTGCAGCTCACTCAGGCGATTATCCGCCAGCTCCCGGTTCTCCTCCAGCTCGCTGTTCATCTCCTCAAACTGACGGGAGAGACCAGTGGTCACGGACCTCGGAATGGTTCATACTCCAGATATAACACTGATCCCAAAGACAACGCGGTACCTTTCTCTTGTTGATGGTGATGGTCCCACACACACTGCTGGCCTCCCCGCAGACCTTGTAGCCTTTACTGTTCACCTGGAAAACACAAGCAGGGCGACTCAGTGGCTCAACCCACCAACGCGCTGCCACATAGGCGGTGCGCCTCGTAGCGACCCGGGTTCGATTCCCACCTGCGATCTTGTGCTACATGTCATTCCCTGTCATTCTCTCTTCAACCCACTTTCCTGTCTCTGTCCATAAAGGCATAAAAATGTCCAGAAAAAAATATTGTAAAAAAACATAAGCACAGCGAGACTGTTTAGGAAGACCTCTGACAATGACAATCCTGATCCAAGCCGGTTGAAAGACAAAGCGCGTGACTCACCCTCTCCAGGATCTCGCTCAGGCGGGCGTTCAGACGGTTCTCTCTCCGGCGAATCTTCTCCATGTCCCACTGGAGCTCCTCGATGAGGCCCTGGAGCTCGCTGACCCGCGTGTCCGCCTTGGCTGCCGCGCGGCCCAGGGATCGAGACTGGTGGGAGGGATGGGGTGAGAGGGTAAGGACGCTTGGTCTGAACGACCAACATGAATATAGATATAAACAAATACAACAAATATGAGGAAATAAACTGCTGATCGTTGCTCTTTAAAGTTGCATATATTTATGTATATTTCGTTGCCGATGTGCTAGGAGGACATTGTGTTCCATACCTCAGTGGTCATTTGACTGTGTTTCTGTTGGAGGTCTTCTGTCAGTTGACGTAGTCTGTCGTTTTCATTGGTCAGCAGGTTGTTGAGCTGGGAGGCCACCTGCCATAAAGTGTCCTCTGGAAAGACACGGCTATTATGGGGCCTGCAAACTCATCGGGGGATCATGAATATGATAATTTAGGAAAACTATAATGCACTATTAACACATTAAAGCATCGAGGTTTACATTTTTGCGTTGCCATTAGCAGAATAGCAGCTAACAGAAACATGTCACACTTCAGATCTGTCTATCCAGTCTGCTCCGGGTTCAGCGCAAGCCCTGCCCTCGTCTCACCAGCTCCGGAGCCCGGCTCCGCCTTGAGGCGCTCCACGGTGCTCTTCAGCCCCTCGTAGATCTCCACCACGCGGGTCACCTGCTTCTGGCTGGACTCCAGCCTCTCCTGCAGCTCTGCCTCCATCTCCTCACTGCTGCTGCTGGCCAGCGTGGCCAGGAAGGAGGTGGCCGTCTCCCCCTGGTGGCCTTTGGTCCCAACGGAATGGTAGAAGTGCACGCACACAGTGTGACAAGGCAGGTACACACGTCTTTTTCACCCAATATTTTTCGTTCTAGGCCCCAATATCAACCAAGTTCCTTCTTCTACAAAGCAGTGGTTTCTACAGCAGATTCTTGCCACCACTCCTACAACTACTTACTTTCAAATCGTCCTTCTATTCAGTTCATTCACTGACTTACTGAACAGTAAATCATCATTGATCACATTGTCAACTGTTACAAGTAAGCATCAACCCAAGGCGGAAACACGTTTAGTCGTAAAAGTGCTTCGGTTGTGTGCTCCTGGTTCACATCTCTCTCTACCTCTGTCCTTGGCTCTCTCCTGATTTGAGTCTCCATCAGGTTCGGGGGTTTCAGGCTTCAGTCTCTGTCCCTGTCCGTCTGCTGCTGGCGATTTCTCAGGCTCCTTGTCCGATGGGTCGCAGCGCCTCACAGTCAGTTGCACGTTCTCATCGAACTGAAATCAGGAAATAAAAGAGGGCCGTCACATTCTGGCGTTTCATTGGCTGCCTTTAGATTGACCTGCTTGGTCTGAGGTGCGTTGGTTTTGTTTACCTGGTTCCAGTATCTATTGAGGATGAGTAAACTAGCATCGTCCGTGGCCTGACGAGTCTCCAGTCTTTCGACGCGCTCTCGCAGCTCATCCTCGATCACCTACAGCACACAAGTTCCAGGTTACAGTGTTCCTCAAATCAAACGCTACTGGTGTCGTCGGATATGCGAACAGAAGCATGTTTGTTTACCTGTCTTTGATCAAGGGCTTCACCCAGCTTGCGATTTTTCGCTTGGAGAGCTTTGATGTCTTGTTCCTCCTGGGAAGAGACGTTTCAAACACGACATGTAAAAATAGGGGAAGGGGGGGTCGGTGAAAGGGGCCGACAGCACCGTCGACCATCACCGTGTCTCTTACCGAGTTCGACACGCCTCCCAGTTTGATGACAGTCTCGACGGCCGTACTGCCCCCGGCCGCGGCGCTGGCGCTGACCCCGGGACCCGCGTCCTCTCCCCCGTCTCGCTCCCTCCGCTTCTCGGGAGCCGCGCCGGAGGACGAGCCGCTGGTCTCACAAGGACGCTTCTGTCCCGACATGCTCAGACCACTGCGCTAGAGTCAATGGGAAAAGGTGGTTGAGAGACAAAGTGCAGTGCTTACCAAATAAGAGATCGTTTCTGTCATGCATTTGGCGTGGTGGGGGTCGCATCGGAACATGAATTAAAAGTATGCAACAACGAGGGGGGTAACTGGGGTGTAAATAGCAGTTATTCTATGTTTAACATCTTTTTTTGTGTGCAGTTGAGTATTAGCTTTTAGCTCGAACTAGCTAGTTTGTATTTTAAATTCCTCCGAGTACGACTGAACAAAACACAAACTTCCCCAGCTAGTTCGTTTGATTGAACGTCTTAGTTTATCAAAGATCGATGTTCACTCTTACCGTTTTGGACTAAATGTTTTATTTACTGAATCTATGGGAGGATGATGTTGAGTGTGGTGTTTATGTTGCGGCTTTTTGGGACGATTTCCGGAAACGGAAGTGTCTGTCTGCCTCTTAGGCGGCGTTTCCAAACGGTCAGATGCAACACCGCCACCTACAGGACGGGGGAGTAGCGTACATGGATATACATTAGCCGTGCCCCAAAGCCAAGGCTGCAGCACTACAGATACAACCATACAATCTATGAATTCAACTCATTAATCCGGGTTTCATCAAATAACTACAAAGTGCCTTGCAGCCGATAACATGGATCCACCGGCGGTAGGAATTGTAAACCTAGTGTCCACTCAATACAAATGGGAAGGAACAGGCTTTATGATCCAGGAAGTAGGCCTATTTATTGTAATTTATAAACATGTGATCCACATTTTAACCATTATGACATTGACAACTTGAGATACAAACATAGCTTATACGCATGCTTCCGGACTGCACGAGCTATTTCAGAACGAAACCACCATTTTGTGGGTGTTGAGGAACTGTGGTGCTAAGGCTGAACTCTGACCATCACTGCCTGCACATGGGGTCCAGGGTCCGTATTGTGCAAAGGTTGTCTCATTCATGCGCTGCCTGTGCGCCCATCCTACCTCATCGCTGGGTAGACACCGTTGTGCCAAAGACAGCACATGACTGCTGGGGTCATTAGAAAAGACCCTGAAAGGTCTTTGAACCAGGATCAATACTGTTTATGAACGTCACGTTGAAGTCATTTGACGTATAGATGTACAAGCAAAGCATGAGTTCATCTCTCACTTCTTTGGACAAAAAAAATCCCCAATATTTTATACCACACAAAGTGCTACGTCTGCAGAAGAATGTGTGTGTGTGTATTTCCTCTTTGAGGATAATAAATGACTATAAATCACTATCTTAATTCTAAATGCATGCAATATAATAAAGGGATAGGATTATTCCTGTATAGTGTAGACAGGCCTCTTCAGGGCCATATATCTCCTATGGCTGACCTGTGATGTAATATATTAATATATATATAAGATTCTGAAATTTAACAACAATTTAACATTTAATTTGCATTTACAACTAATACATAGTATTTTCATTTGGACAAAACTACACTAAAACAGATGAGAAAGGGTCGTTCAAGTGGAGAGAACGTTGAAAAACTCAAACACAAAGAAACCTGATTTGCAACAGTCTCAATTTACATTGGAACACGTCCCAAATATGTTGCAATTGTTTATCGGACAAAGGATCCTAATGTTTCGCCCACACGGCTTTTACAACTGCACACTGTCAGGCCGTGTTCTTACGCGTTTAAAGTATTGTTTCAGGTTGTGACCGTAGGTTGTGACAAGTCTAAAGTCCACAATTGATGATTAATACGTAGATCACGCCCAGTCCGTCGGCCTGGACCAATCGCAGGATCAGCGGCGATGCACGCCTCTGCCGCGCAGGGTGCGCATCGGGTGCGCATCGGGTGCGCCTCCTCCCGACTCCACGCAGTCAATAAAAAGCGCTTTGTGGCAAATCTTCGGTCTCCTCAATCAGTCATTGTATTTCTGTGGCTGGGGAAGCCGTCTGTCTGTCTGCTTACCATCAAGTTTGATATAAACTACTGCCAAGTAAGATTACTTTAAACTTTTCGCATGTGTAGTGAACGTTTGCATCAATAGGCAACGGAACCCCTTTTTGTTCAACATATAGTGTGCATATGTATCTTGTATAATTTTTGTCTGAAACTTTGTACATCGGTTTTACGACCTATGCTGAAATGGTTGGCGTATCTATTCATCTTGTTGCACATTAATGCTTCTAACGCTTAACTTGACTTGGCTGTTTTTGCACTTATGTAACTTGTTTTGTTGGAAACGTGTAATCTATAGCTACTCTTGCAGCTAACTACTTGATGAACCAGTAGGCCTACCTTTTGAGGAACCATTCATTTTCTATTGATATTATATATATATTATAACTTATATGGAGGGTTTCATTCAGAAGGAAAATGCAACGCCATACAGTTCAACTTGCCATATGGACCTATGTAACACTTGATTGTTGACATACGAGGCATTGGCCACAACAAGTTAATCTTGTGTTTTGAATCTTTTAACTCTCTCTAAATTTCTCCCATCTCCCCTTTTTTCTTAATGTTCATAGTATGACTCACCAGTTCCCGTCCCTGTCTCCGGAGCAGAAGAAGGAGCTCTCTGAGATTGCTCAGAGGATTGTTGCTCCAGGAAAGGGGATTCTGGCTGCAGATGAATCCACCGGTAAGGAGGATGTCAAACACCGGAAGAGGACACGTGTTATGTCTGTTGTGTATTCAGCAGTTACCTGGATATTAATCTTTCTATGTTTTACGGTTTACGCAAAAGGCACCATGGGAAAGCGCCTTCAAAAGATCAACGTCGAGAACAGCGAAGAGAACCGCCGTTACTTCCGTGACCTGCTCTTCTCCGTTGAGCCGATGTCCGACTTCATCGGTGGCGTCATCTGCTTCCACGAGACACTGTATCAGAAGGCAGACAGTGGCAAGCTCTTCCCCCAAGTCATCAAGGACAAGGGGATCGTTGTCGGCATTAAGGTAAGTGAGGGGGGCCCATCGGCCAGTCCTCTTCTGAAGCCAGTCCCAAAAGCAGTCGCTCAAACCAGTTTGACACCTTGACCCATGAGTTGCTATTAATGAATGTATTTCTTGCATCAGGTAGATAAAGGCACCGCTGGTCTAAACGGAACAGACGATGAAACCACCACACAAGGTATGTATTTGGAACTTGTGTACAAATGCTGTCCTTCTGTATTTCAATAATGAAAATATTGTACATTTCTGTAATTGTCAACATGGCCCGATACTAAAGGGTGCGTCCTGAGCGTAATGTATTGAAGGCATGAATAAGGCGTCTTACTACGTGTTTTTCCCTGCAGGTCTTGATGGTCTTTCAGAACGCTGTGCCCAGTACAAGAAGGATGGCTGTGACTTTGCCAAGTGGAGGTCCGTGCTCAAGATCTCCGATGGCTGCCCCTCAGCTCTTGCCATTGCAGAAAATGCCAACGTGCTGGCCAGATACGCCAGCATCTGCCAACAGGTTTGTTTAGGAGTCTTCCTGTATCCCGACACATTCAAAATGCTTCACTTCATGAGAACTTTGTGACTGCTGGGTCACTTAAAATAACATACCTGGTTCACCAGAATGGCTTGGTGCCCATTGTGGAGCCCGAGATCCTGCCTGATGGAGACCACGATCTGAAGCGCTGCCAGTACATCACAGAGAAGGTCTGTAAGCAGGGGGGACAGTAAAATACCACGACTAAAAACAACTTTGACTCTGTGGTTTTGATTTTCTGGCATTTACAATTAACATTACAAATGAACCTATTCTTGTTGCCTAGGTTTTGGCTGCTGTTTACAAGGCCCTGTCTGACCACCATGTCTACCTGGAGGGCACTCTGCTCAAGCCCAACATGGTCACCGCTGGACACTCCTGCACCAAGAAGTTCACCCCTCAGGAGGTAGCCATGGCAACCGTGACGGCTCTGAGGAGAACCGTCCCATCTGCGGTGCCCGGTAAGACTTTTTATAAAAAAGCTTTTTTAAGGGACGCAAATACTGGGTGTGGCACTACCAGCTAAGGGCTTTCTTTGTAGAGGTCAATGCAAGGGCATACAAGGTGAACTGTGTGCACCCGTTCTTCCCAGGCATCTGCTTCCTGTCTGGAGGCCAGAGTGAGGAGGAAGCTTCCCTAAACCTGAACGCCATCAACCAGATGCCACTTCTCCGCCCCTGGAAGCTGACCTTCTCCTACGGACGTGCACTCCAGGCCTCGGCCCTCGCCGCCTGGCAGGGCAAGACGGCCAACAAGGCTGCTGCACAGGAGGCCTTCAAGACCAGGGCCAAGGTTAGATGATGATGATGATGATGATGATAATATGCCAATGCTTATCTTTCTATAACAATGCTGAAAATATGAAACTTTGTCCAGAGCCTTTGCCCTGATGTTGCTCAACGTTCTTGGCTGAATATTAACGCAGGCTCTTGACTTTGCCCCTTGTTGTGTTCCACAGATCAATGGCCTGGCCTCTAAAGGAGAATACAAGCCCAGCGGCTCGGCTGACCAGTCCTCTATGAAGTCTCTGTACACAGCAAGCTACGTTTATTAAACGATGAACAAATGAAGATGGACCAAATACTTATTTGTACTTCCTGTCCTGCTACTGCTTTGTCTAATAGATTACCAAGTGATCTGAATAAAATGTGACCAACTGTGAACTGTTTGTCTTGGGGTCTTTCAGAATTTGAAACGGTTGCTTTGAAGATGTTGGCAATCTGAACAGGCACAGGAAATAAAAGGAAAACCTTTTATTGGGATCAAAGTGTGGTCCTGCATAAGAAGGACGAGGGGGGCGTCCTTTGGGCCTGGCTGGCAAGGTGTTTCTGGTAGCTCTCCTTTTCCTTAAACTGCTCAGTAAAGAGTGGGTGGAAAAGCCTCAGGATTACTCTAAGATTGTGCTCTCGGGCCTCATCCACTGCTGACCGAGACCAGGTGTCCCGCTCCTGCAGTGAGACCACATGTTAGAAATGACTATAGCTGACAATAATTGTGCAGTAGCAATGTCCTAGCCTGGGCTATTATTACCCTATTATGGGTTTGTTTACCAGAGGAGTTGCTCCCAGTTTGAGCAGCTTGGCTACCATGTCACTGTCTCTCATCTGGACGGCAACATGCATGGCCGTAGTGCCGTTGTAGTCCTGCTCGTCCATGTTCACTCCGGCTTGGCCCCATGCGTTGAGCAACTGGTAGTTCCTCTTTTGAACCACCCTGTGAAAGAATGCAATCTCTTAAGGTGATCTTGTCCTGGCTATATGACCAGCTATTTCTAACTAGGATTGTAATATTGTCATTTTGAAAGTCTGTAAAAAATATATGAAATTTGTACAATGACTGAGTCTACAATTAAACCCATTTATAAATTGTAAGGCTGACACACTCCTGCACTACGACTGGACGTGTTTGTTTGCTAAATGGAGCAGAGAGGTTGTGTGTGCGTGACTAACTTTATCAGGTCTACTGCAATCCTCACTGGATTCAGAGCCAGTGTCGCACCTCTGAAAACCAGGTTCCTGATTACGCCATAGTGCCTGCGGATTACAAACAGCATTTAGCAATGTATGCGAGACCTTTTAAAAGAAGGCCCCCAATTTATATTTAAAGTACTTGTTGGTAATGGCCAGATGAAGAGGTGTTTGTCCAAAGCGGTCTTGTAGCTGAGTTGAGGCTCCTTTACGCAGCAAGTACTTCACCATGTTGATGCTACCCGTCTCACAGGCCTTGTGGAGAGGGGTTGTCCCATCATAGAACCCACGGTTCACGTCCATCTGCAAGAGGCAAATGCCGGCCTTAGAATAGACTATTATTTATCACTGAGTATCGAGTAATGGCTTCATGGATAGGAAATGTGTGGTGATGCTCATGGTTTACTATACATGGTGTTTGGATTCTTTCGTTTAAAGTGTCGTTCACTATTGTGAGAGATTCCCCCTGTGGGAATCAAACCCAGCCTGGCAGTGATAACGCCATGCTCTTACCAGTTGAGCTAGACGGCACCATTTTAGTTTTGAAAAGTAATGTCACCTTCTCAAGGATCACTTGCAGGGAGATGAAGTCATTGTTCTCCACACATCTACAGGCGAAGGCAGGCAACAGGTCTTCAAGTACATTGCCTGAATTCTGTCGGCCGTAGAAAAACAAATGTTATTTCCTGATGAAAAAACAACACCACGAAGCATTGTTCCTTCCATGCCTACCTCCCGACTCCCGGTTTTAAGCCAACTGAATTGCAACACTTGGCCTAGAGACCACAGAAACTTTCTGTTTCTGGTTTCAGCCTCAAATCTTGTTTTGTCGTCCTTTGGTTTGGAAACAGCCATCAGGCTTTATTGTGTGGGCTACTCTGCAAAATGACATTCAGGCAAAAATGTGTATACAAACGTATTGTTGCTACATGATATAGGCCTACGCTAATACACAAATAATACAATATACATCGTTTTCAAGACAGGTAAACATTTGGCGAGTTAAAAGCTGATTTCGAAAGCAATTGAACGCGTTCATGTCTTTTTTTAAAAGAAAATTCATGTTTTTATTCATATTAAAAGAAAGCAAGAGACACAAATACGTCGACGGATTAACTAGACATAGTGTGTAAGACTTGTATTATCTAACGCTGTCAGAGTTAAATGTATGATTGTTTCTATCTGGCTCCGCTAACATAAACATACGTGATCGATTAGTTAATGAAGGACTTATTGTTTTCAATTCCGCACATTATTGAAGGAGCATTACCAAAGAGATGTTCCTGCTGACCCCGTCGACACCGTCCGTGTCCCAGAGCAACGACACACACTCCGTGCACGCACACACACACGCACACGCACACACACACACGCACGCACGCACGCACGCACACACACACACACACACACACACCGTTTTGTGAACGGAAAGCATCGCCGTCAATTAGGTGCCAGTTCTTGTGCGCTTGTTACTGATTTACAGTCAGGGAAGGGACGCGGGACGTGGCTGTTTAAACGGCTGTAGTGCCTGTCGCCCCCAAGGGACTTAGACCCCCAATTATGTCAATTGTGAAATTATTCTTTCATTTGTAAATATTCAAAAACGGGATCCTCCAGTGGAAATGTTATGTTTGTAACATAGTAATAATGTATTTATCTTATATATGTTTTTCACATGCCCCCATAACATTTTCAGTAGGTGGCGAACGCAGTCCTACAGGACCTACAGTAGGCTAACAGTAAACAAAACAATGTGGTGGTAATAGAAACATATAAAGTAACAAAAATAAGAATGAGAGATTCTTACACATTATAAATTTGAAAACAAACTTTGTTACGAAAATATGCAAAAGTAGGCTTTCAGTTTGTTGTAAAAAGAAAACAAAGGTGCTTGTAGTGCCACCTAGTGGCGTGGCCCATCCACACAGGCGCAGATGGGCACCAAAGCGTCGATCATATTCAGATGTATAACAGTTCAAGACAGGACTGATGTACAACATGTAACAAGCAGATGAAATGCTATTCAGTCCATGTTGTGTCACGTGTCATGGCTGGTATGATGTGCTGGACAATCGCCTGTAATGAGGATGAATATGAACAAGAAAAAAGAAAGTTATTTTTAATGTTCAGAAAATGCCAGTCAGTTGGGTCTTAAGAACTCATGGCTGCAACATGCTAGTAGGCCTACCATATCTGAGCACAAATCAAGAAGCGATTAACTAATTAATAGCACTTAGTTCAGTTGGCAATTTATAGCCAAGTAATATTAAATACCTGGGCTTTTGTGGATTTCAGAGCTCTACGTGCGAACGTAGACAGAAAGATGAGAATTACAAACACGGACAAGGTACAAACCAACAATACGGCTTCAATACTCTCTCCCTGGATGATAAACAGAAAAGAACATTGTTCATTAGCGCAAGTCATTAGTTTTCTCCAGTATTT
>OMNR01044445.1:2456-14112 GCA_900303205.1 Mora moro
CGTGGTGAGCACTTTGAATCCACCGGGGATGAATCAAGACAGGAACTGAATTTTTAAACAAGGGTCCTTTTTTTTGCTGCCTATTATATAGGATTATCATACGTGTGTGTGTGTGTGTGTGTGTGTGTGTGTGTGTGTGTGTGTGTGTGTGTGTGTGTGTGTGTGTGTGTGTGTGTGTGTGTGTGTGTGTGTGTGTGTGTGTGTGTGTGTGTGTGTGTGGTGTGTGTGTGCGTGTGTGCGTGTGCGTGTACGTGTGTGCGTGTGTGTGTGTGTGTGTATATGCTGCATGGTGGTTCTTCTTTGTCCTCCATCTTTGTTATACTACCATAACTATCTGTAATTCTGTGTGCATCTGTTCATGTGTGGGTGTTTCTCAGGAAACTTCCAAAATGACAAATAAAATCCCAGGGAAATTCCCAGGGAATGTGCACATACAGAAAGAGAAAGCATGACTCCGTGCAGACAGATGTGTGACAGATGTATGAATGGATTGTGTATTTACTGTTGAGCAAAAATGTAACTACTTTTCATAAATGATATATTTTATTGTTTGTACTATATTGCCTAATGTACATAAATGTAAGGGATATTTCAGACCGGATATTTGAACCTCTAACCTCATCAGTGTTATTGTGTAGATCATGGTACAGTGCCTCTAGTGAAAATGCCAGGCTGCCAATTTGTGTATCAGTAGGGCTAAAAGGAAACTACTTCCAGAGTCAACAGGGCTCTTTGGCTGCACAAGCTAAAGGCAGCCATTGCAATCTGCTCAACTGGTCCAGATTGAAGCATCATTCTTTAAATTGATAGTTTGCATTATTCCTTTCTTCAAGGGTGTTCTGCCTGTTGGCTGTTGGCATGTGTACGACAAACAGCCATTTCAACTTTGTATCAAAAGAGGAACCACAGCCATTCAATGACAAATGACAATCACCTAATCGCTATCCTTAGTGCATAGTGAGTTGAAAGGATATCCAAATATATATAGTGTGTTATATGAAGGTAATTCAACTGCAATACATTTGTACTTGTTTGTTTTTTGTTTCTTTTTTTGTTTTTACAAATGTTTCTTAATGGTGTGTATCTCAAATGGACAGCGATAACAATCACCTATTTGCCATGTTACTTTTTTTTGGTTTCTATTTTTTTATATTGATATTTGTTATTCTGTATTGCATGGCGACAGTTGTGAAGTAAATTTACCCCAGAATGTATACTCTGTCTATAATATGTGTGTGTTAGTCTATCACATAGTCATTGTCTATGTTCCATGTTAAGCATGTGTTCCCCAACAGTATTACAGTGCTACGCAACTCTGTAGCAGTCCAGCTATTATTGTTATTATTATTATTATTACTATTGTTGTTGTTGTTGTTGTTGTTGACCTATGGTTTGTCCAGTATACTAGCAGTATACCTGTGCTGTGCTGGATTCATCAGGTTGTACTCCATACATCCTATACTATCTAAATTGCACATTGGGTGCTTGACTGGAGTCATTTTCATGCAAATCTAACTCTAAAGAGAACCATCTTGCTTTTTAGTAAAACACCCCAGGAGTTGTTTACTTTTCCTCATGCTAATTAGCTTAGGGTTCTAGGGTTCTTGGATTCTCTAGCTATAAATCAGTGGTGCGACACGACGCAGCGTCGACGCCTCCTTTGTGTCGACACCATTGTTACCTTTGGAAAAAGTGGCCACAATCAGTGGAAAAAAGATACACCGTTAACGTTTTCATGACAGCTATACTGTATAAAAAATGTAGCAGCAATATGTTGCTCGGTATTTCATCAGAAATACATACTGTAGGAATATAGCCATTCGTGTCCATGCAGAAAATAACAGCACATTAGCAATATTTAACTCTACAGTGAACGGTACAAGCTGTAACCCAAATAAAAGAACAACTGTATGCAAGTAGTGGGAATTATTTTAATAATTGCAATGAAAAAACAAAACGGCAAAAAGTTCAATATGAGACAGGGAGTATCCAGACAGTTTTCAGTAGTCCTTTGCTAATCAAATTGCCTTAAGTGTTTTTTTTACACAATATAAATAAAAAAAGAATGACCCTTTATTCAGAGCATCTCATGAAGATGTAACATTTGTTTTCCATCTATGCTTAAGTTATGGCTCACCTTTGAGAAAAGCCCCTACTCAAATACAGACACAAATATATGCTCACAAATATATACTCACAAATACTCCTCTAACCAGAACTGGTCCTGCTCGCTCTGCCTGGATCCTGTCTTTGTATGTTCGATGCTAGATATTTCTGCTATATATTCATTATATAGGCTAATCAAAAGTAATTCCACCACTACCCATGCTTTTTACCTATACTAAATATAGGTATTTTAGGAAATACTTTAGACTATTTAAATTGGCTAGGGATCCACTAAAATATCCTGCTAGTAAACTAAAGCACAGGACTACTTAAGTTTGTGTGGGGAGCTGCTGTGGGAGATATGCTGCTGTTGTGTAACTCTCTCTCTTTATCTCTTTAATACATACACATACACATGATATTACAGCTTGAGTGCAAATCTCCCCTCCAGTACCGATAGATTTCCTCTTGACTGGACCAGCAGTCCTAATATGTCATAGCCGAACTTCTGGGAAGAGACGACACAGAGTCTGGGCCGGAAACCAAAAACTGGGGCGGAGGGGCGGAGCTACGTCTTGTTTCCGGTTTCGTTACAGGATATCCTTCCGCAGACAAATGTATTTGCGTGGGTGGATGAAGCTTTCAGAAGGGGATTTTAACACAGCGGCCAATCACACGCTTACAGACCCCGCCTCCAGCAACATGATTGGTCGAAACAAATACACCCCATTCATCCCGATTTGAGCTTGTCTGCCATCAAACTTTAGATATGAATCTACTTTAGATATTAATTTAGATATTAGATATGAATCGATGTTAATTAAGTCTGATTTGTGAGACTACTCTAGAGTTCAATAAAATAATACCATGTTATATAAAAATGAGGGATACAAGCCTCAGAGAGAGAGAGAGACTGAACAAACAAAAGTGGTAATATTTCCTATTCTGGAATTAGCCCATAATAACGTAACCATGGTCTCCTTTTTTTCAACAGAATGACCCTGAGTCTGATGCCGGTCAGGATTGGTTAACCACACAACGCACAAACAAATATTCCCAATGTTAGAGAGGAGCTCTTTTATATCATGCTGCTGGCCTTGGAGCATGGCCTTATGCTGAAGGAGCCTCCTTACAGTACACACAGATAATCTCTCACATTCTGCATGCGCACACACGCTGGCGTGTGTGTGTGGGTGTGTGTGTGTGTGTGTGTGTGTGTTCATAAGTGTGTGTGTGCTCATTTCTGGAGGACATCTTTGCATATTCTGCTGCACACAATCAATAAACAACATACTTCCATCCCCCCTCCCCCCACTGAATACATGAAATGGATTGCAGCATTATGAAATGCAGGTGTTAAAGCTGACTGCTCCTCTTACCTCCCTCCAGGCAGTTAACAGCAAAAGCCCTCAACTGACTGTGTTCGCTAATGTAGCTACAGCACTGAGTTCCACCCGGAAGACTACATCCCCACTTTACTTCAGTCACTATGTCATGTCAATGCAGACCACTTCCACTTTTACTCGGACTGATTTGCAGCTAACTTACAACATAGCATATATCGCTGTCTCATTTTGATTTCGCTGCAGCCTTCCCCCATCCCCTCCTCCAAGCCCTGGGCTCCTTCTGTCTCCCGCAGCAACTCCCTCTCCACCAGGTAGTCCATCCAGCCACCTCACCACCACCACCAGTGTCAAAACTCCATCAGGGAGGAATCTCATCTCCCAGCTGATTTCATGATTCCTTCATCCCATGAACTTTCATTGTGTATATATATACAGATATACCCTCAAACATTAACTATACATTTCAATCTCTCCTGATTGAAAAGTAAACTTTCTCGAGCAGCCACTCACTGAATGGAATATCTCTTCAGTAGACAAATATATTTTAAATATATTTTTTCTATATCTTTCCCTGTATTTTTCTGAGAATGTTTTTAAGCACTTCCCTCTATATCCTTTTTCTTTCTTTTTTGAAATATTGATTTGAAAATGTGTGGGGGGGAGTTTCCTCTTAATATATATTAACAAAGCTAATGTTTACTCAGACTACTGTTACTAAGGAATAGGGACACATTTAGTTAATAAAAAGATATGAATATAAAAAAGTATATATGAATCAATGAAACCAAACATAGATTACAGAATTGTCAAGTACATAATATTTTTGTGTATGGTGTGGATATTAAACAACATTTTAGCTAGTAGTAATCTAGACTAAACTGACTGGAACGAGCCAAACGTTGACAACCAATGGATGCAAGAAAAGCTTTTCATACTTTCCCAATTTGTTCCTGGAATCAATTACATGCAAAAAAGAGAATTGGTAGAACCATTTATTTCCCCACAAAAACAGCTGCTTCTGTCCACAATCAATGCTGTGAAAAAACACTGGTTTTCTTTGCAGTCACAGATAAAGACAACAATCATAGAATTCAAACAAACCAGAGAAAAGTCATTCAGTTCCTTACCACAACAGTATGTTGAATATTGCACCCCATACATTGTGTAAAAGCTAAAATGATTACTATTCAAAGAACTTTACAGTCCATATTCAAACACAAGTCCATTGTACATTCATGTATAATGAGCTCAAATAAAGGGCCAATTAAATGGGTTGTATGATACAATGGCCATTCCTGTCACGTATCTCTCACTGTAAAAATTCCACATATTATTCCAACCAGTGAGCAGACCAGAACCAGGCTCAACACTTTCTCTTCATCCTCCTCCCTCTGTGACCTTTGCCCTCTGGCTCTCATCCCTCTACAGGTGAGGAATGGGTCTTGGGTCAGTGGTGCGCAGGCAGCTGCGGCAGCCTCATTAAGTGTTGAGTGTTGGGCCATCGTTCACCATCTGTCCAGCGACGATGTTTTGACACCTGCCACGGCTCCATCTGCTGTGGACACATCGCTCACTCAGCCTCACGGAGAGAGACAGAGACGGAGACAGAGAGAATGAAGAATGGGAAAAGGGAGGAGGGAGGTAGGTAGAAACAAGAAGAGAAATAAAAATAATTATAAAAAATTAGATTATAATCCTCAGAGTACACTTGAGGGAATAGGTCTCATGTAAAACTATTTCTAGAATGCCGCAACTTCCAAAGGGCTCTATTACAAAGGGTTGCATCAGAAATTAATTATGTTTATGTACGATTTTTACCATACAATGATTTTTGCAAGGGACCTTCTCTCTCACTCTCTCTTGACGTGTGGAGGCACACCACCCTTAACAAATCCCCAAACTACCTTAATCGGCTCCTCGTTGTCCTCCTCCCAGAGGCTCTACTTTGACAACAAGCTATTAGCTCTGTCTCTGATTACAGCAGCTTGTGTCACCAGTTGTCACTATAGGTGACAATTGGAAGATCTGCCGACTTTTATGGAGTCAAATTTTACTAACAAAACAATGTTTAACATATACAACATACAACAAGCAAGCTCAAAATACGTATGGCACAGTTTTGACTGTAGATCTTGGCAGTAGATTTAGAGCAGATATACAACCGGAGGTTAGCTGGTGCAATCCTCAGCGTCTTCAGTATAAATGTTTGAGGTGATATTTTACAGAGATATTTCTGCTCCAGTTCTGAGCAGCTTGTAGCTCATAGTGGATCAAATGTGCTGTGTAATGCAGTCCATTTCATTTCAACACCTTTTATACATCTGTCCATTTCAGCCATCCACCAAAACTGTAGTCTCTTGGTATAGATTAGCATGGCTTCCTTTCGCCTTTCTCAAATGACTTGAATGATGAACAACAATGTTTTTGAAGAGCTAACATTAAGTCACAAAGCACTACAGCATCATTTAAATCTGACTTTCAGTGTGTGTGTGTGTGTGTGTGTGTGTGTGTGTGTGTGTGTGTGTGTGTGTGTTTTGTGTGTGGATGGGGTAGGATAATCTAGTGGTTAGGGTGTTGGCAAGGCATTTAAATTGTCTTGAATCGTACTTATCTTAACTATTTTGGCTAAACGATTTGGAACATATAATATCAACGCCTACACTGCACTTTATTAAACCCCTGAGGTGAAATGATGTTGTCAAATCATGGAAGATGTATAACAAATGTTGAAGAGACCCGTATTATACAAATCAGCTATCACAGTTTTCACGATCATCCAGATACTCACATTTGTGTTTCGCAATTAATATTAGTCTGACCTTGGCTGGGCAGAATTGATAGAGTGACGCTCTTGCTCTCTTCGCTCTTGGAAGCTCTGGGAAGTAAAGCAAAAACAAAAGCCTTCCGTGCAGATTTCTGTTAATATTTTAACATTGTTATTCAGTCTGTTTCGGATAAGAACTGTTTTGATTGCTCCTACACTTGCCTTGGGCACCGCCATTATTTGTATTTTTGGAGGCTGCGGTGCTCCTTGTTGATGCCCCTCCCCTGAGTGATGATTGGATCTATTGTTTCTCAATTTTTGGAAGAGGAATTCAATGGGATCGAGACCAGACTTATCTACAGACTTAGTTTTACTGTGCAATTTCGCCAGAAAGATGTGTCAGCATCAATGAATTCTCTCTGGCCATCTACCTGACAGGGGTAATGATAGTAGATTAATGTCCCTAAACCATTGGCGGGCATGATACAGTTTAGAGCAGGGCCTAGGTTTTGTAGATAACTGGCCCTTCCTGCTGCATGCTGATGAGAGACGGCTTTCACTCTACTGGGTTAGTAGAGTGAAAGCCGTCAATTGTGTTGGAAAAAATAGATGGATGTCTGGTAACATGTGCACTTACAGTACGCTGGGATGCAGGCAATTAGGGAACCTGCTAGCAACATACTAGCCAATGTTGCAGAGTTTAGAACACTGGATGGGTTAACTAAGCTAGTTAGCCTGGGTGATGTAGCACGTAATGCTGACACTGAGGCGCCTCCATGTTTTAATATTGGTCACAGCAGTGACTGCCAACTGGAGGTTTATAGCACACCTACACCTATTAGCATTGTGGTGCTGCCTCATACGTCTCGAGGTGTAATGCCTGCAGGCGAAGGCTACCGCAAATCTGCAAAAATCTCATCGCTATTTCTCCAACTTCCTCTTCCTCAGGGCTAAGTGGTAATCCAACTCCCTCTCACTTTAATGAATCGGAAGAGCTCAAAATTGGATTCATGAATATCAGATCGCTTTCAATTAAAACGCTCTTGGTGCAGGATGTAATTGTTGAAAATAAAATAGATATCCTGGGCCTATGTGAAACCTGGTTAAAACCAGACTTATATCTACCATTAAGCGAAGCTACCCTACCCAACTACATTAACTCACAACTATCTTGAGAATCAAAAAAGCGGAGTGGCTCTATTCTCTAATTCGAAAAATGTACATTTTCATCTTTTGAGGCGCTTGCCTCCTGCTCCTCAGTTAATTAAACAAACAAACACCATTGCAGATTCATTCTTCTTAGCTATAGTTTACCAATCACCAGGCCCATACTCACTTTTTGTGGATGAGTTCTCTGAATTTGCAGCTGATCTTGTTATTACTTTGTTATTACTTCTTATTCTGACAATGTTTTGCTTATTGGTTATTTCAACATTCATGTGAATAATCCGTCTGATTCTCTCGCAATGGTTTTTCTGTCTATCACAGACACGTTTGACTTCAAACATCTTGTCCAGGACCCTACCCACAATGGTGGAAACATGCTGGATCTTATCTTGACTTGTGGTGTTGAAATTTCAGATTTGGTTGTCTCACCTTATACCTCAGCTTTATATGACTACTTTCTGCTCCCTTTCCAGGTGGTGGTATCTTGCCCCTGCGATGACTGCCAGGCAACTTAAAGCTGCCATCGTATCACCCCTGTAACTACTACAGCCATGGCAGATAAGTTACCCCTGTCACTTGCTCCTCTCTCTGACTGGAGGGGCTCCGTGGATAGTCAAACTGATGAGTTCAACACTGCCTTATCTGCAGCCATCGACTCTGCTGCTCCTCTGATTGTTAAAAAGCTACAAACTACAAAAAGACCAGCACCATGGTTGTGCCATGGGTGCAAGTGAAGACACTTGCACCCCCAAATGAAGCTGTAGAATACTAGAATGCAAAAGGCGTTTGACTAAACTTGAAGTCTATCATCTTGCATGGCACGGCAGCCTGCTCAGCTACAAAACTGCAATAACTACTTCTAGAAACTAATATTTCTCCAGTGTCATTATTTTAAACAAAAACAACCCTCTTTGACACTTTCTCTTTGACTCTCCCTCTTGGCAAGAAACTTCTTGGAATCAATTAGAAAAGAAATTGAAGCTTCCCCTACTCTTCATCTTGAAGATCCTCCAGGAGTGGCACCATGTGACCCCCTGAAGCAACCCTCCTGCAGTTCAGCACAATCTCCTTGGGTAAACTTAATAAACTAACACAGGCATCTAAACCCACTACCTGTATGCTGGATCCTCTCCCTACCAAGGTTCTTAAAGAACTCTTCCCAACAGTTGGACCTGCTATGCTCAACATCATTGGCTCAACATCATCTCTAACCTTACTTTCCTTTCTCAAGTGCTGGAAAGAATTATAGCTAACCAAACCATCAATCACCTGATGACAAACAACTTATTTGAACCCTTTCAGTCTGGGTTTAGGACTTTCTATTCCACTGAAACAGCTGTGGCCAGAGTGGTAAATGATCTTCAGCAATGCAAGCTCCCTGCTGGTGCTGCTTGACCTCAATGCCGCCTTCGACACAATTGATCATAGCATTCCTCTCAAACACTATGTTGGCTTGGTTCTCTGGTTTAGATCTTATCTCACAAAGAGAACACAATTTGTTCATTGTGAAGATTCAAAATCGAAACACTGCAACCTAAGCTTTGGTCTTCCCCAAGAGGCAGTCCTTGGTCCACTGCTCTTTGCAATCTACATGCTTCCTCATGGTGATATTATTCAGTGCTACGGAATTCGCTTCCACTGTTATGCTGATGACACTCAAATCGACATTCCTATTGTATAAAACGACTCCTCCCAGATCCAGAAGGTTGAATCTTGCCTGACTGCAATTAAAAGATGGATGTCCCAAGACTGTGCAGCTTAACACAGGGAAAACGGAGCTGATAATCATCTGCCCAAAGCAACAACAAACACAATTTGAAGACGTCACACTGTGTTTTGAGGGCTCTGCTATCGCCCAAAGCTTCTGTGTCAAAAATCTTGGTTTCTTGTTTGACCCTATGCTTTCTTTTGATGTTTTTGTGATGTAAAAAGTATTACCAGAACCGCATTCTTTCATCTAACCCTAACCAATGTTATCTGCAGTGGATGCAGAGATGCTCATCCGTGCATTTATATAGTCTAGACTAGATTACTGTAATGTTCTCTGGTTTACTGAACTCCACTACGAAAAGCCTCCAGCTTGTGCAGAACGCTGCACCACATTACTCCTATTCTCTCCTCCCACTACTGGCTTCCAATTAATGCCAGGTCAGAATTCAAGGTGCTACTACTTACACGGACTACAGCACGGATTAGCACCATCTTACCTGATGGACCTAATTATTCCCTATTGTCCTTCTCGGCCCCTCCGGTCTTCAGGAGCTGGCCTTCTATCAATTCCAAAAGTTCAAAAGAAATCAGCAGGAAACAGAGCGTTCTCTTATCAAGTACCCTATCTGTGGAACTGTGATCTGCCACTTGTAATCAGGGAAGCTCAAATCCAAACTTAAAGCCTACCTCTTTACTCTCTCATTTGGCTACTTGGAGTTTCCCTCAGCTGCCATTCGAGCTAAATTGACCTGTTTGTAATGTCACTAGTCAGTACAGAGACCCAGAAGCACAGAGAGACCCAGGACACAAGATAAAGTTAAAAAACAAAGCAAACTCTTTACTGGGAAGCCAGGCAGATAATACAGGTAAGTCCAAACAAAACAAACAAGCACATCCAGGTAATGAAACTTAGGGAAAAACTGTCCAAAACATCTAGCGACAATTCCAGACAGGGAGTAGGTGAAATCCAAACTCAGAGACAGGTGAGATCAAAACCAGGGAGACTAGACACAAGGATATAATGCTGGAAGGCGATGTGCTCACAATGCGGAACAAAGACAATCTGGCAAGGGAACAAAGAAAACAGAGAGGTTATATGCAACCCGAGTTGGCAGACAATCAGCGCAATCAGAGGTAGATTAGTAATAGGCATTAGGTGTGAATAAACCCAGGGGAACACAGAGTATGAGGACCTCTAGTGGGGGAAAACAGGATTAACGGGGTGTGACAATACCCCCTCCTCTAGGGACGGCTCCAGGCGGCCCAGGGCGGTCTGGGTGGCACTGGTGAAAGGCCTTGATGAGGGAATCGTCCAGAATGTCCCTAGAGGAGACCTAGACCTCTCCTCCGGCCCGTATCCCACGGCCCCTGTGGCGGACTGCCAACAGATGCCTGACTGTGTAGACCGGACGGGGGGCTGGAGGGGGGAACCAGTGGACTGGTCCTGGCGGGCTTGACCTTGGAGATATGGAATTCCACTTGGAGAAGAAGGTCCTGAGTGGACCTCCAGACCTTCTGTCCCACCCGGTAGCGAGGAGCAGGAGTACGATGCCTGTTGGCTGCCCTCTTATAGTAGCCAGCCACCCGGAGTAGCACAGCCCGGGCCTTATTCCAGGTACAATGGCACCGACACACCAGCTCATGAGTGGATGGCACTGTACCCTGTAACCTATAGCTCCAGGGGGGGGTAATGGTGCTGTAAGACCAGAAATAAAACTAGAAAACTAGAAAACTAGAAAACTAGAAAATAAAAAAAAGTAGTAGAGTAATCATCACACATTAATACCTCCTGGGGCCGCCGGCTGAAAACTAGTTTTACTACACATGATCGTCGCCGTCGTAGTTTCTATGAACAGTTTGAAAGTGCCTCTCCACGTTTCCTTTTTTTGGAATAACAATGATCGACAGATTAGGCAAATGCACTTTGAATAGGACATGGTGAAAAATTCTTCCTCCCATTCCGCATGGAAGTGGTCAGTTTTCGGCTTCTTACTTGCTCTCACACTCATGTCTATATCCCTCTTTTGCTACGTATTGAATTGGTACGCTAGGTCGCTATGAGTTTTACATCAGCAGGTCTTCTACTACAAGACTACGAGAGATACCCCAGTAGTTGTTATGGTAACCTAATGTAACAAAGTTTTCTTTTTTGTGTTTTTTTTTTGCAATGTCACACGATCTACCAGCATAGCCTTTGTGATCTACTGGTCGATCGCGATCAACGTATTGGGCACCCCTGGACTAGGGGATGTGATATACATGTACTAGGGGATGTGATATTCATGGATACATAGGGGATGTGCAGTATACTTTGTTGGTATACAGTTATTGACATGCATGTTAAATGCCAGCCTGGACTGTGATGTTATTCATGATGGCGGCTCCAAATGAGCTTGGGCCATTGTTGTCTTTGTTTATCTGATGTGTTTGTAAGGTGTCTATATGTTCTGTGCTGTACCACAAATTGCCTCTCGGAGGCAATTTGGAAATTAAATATGCATGAGAGCAGAGAGGGTTAGGGTCAGGGTCAGGGTCAGGGTCAGGGTCAGGGTCAGGGTTAGGG
>OMNR01044446.1:0-13059 GCA_900303205.1 Mora moro
CACAGCAAACTGTGCAAAACTCTTTGGTGATAACGAGTTCACAAACGAAACAAGGAAAATAAAATAAAATAAAAATTTGAGATGGTTATACAATCTTTCCGATATACATAACTTAACAGTCAAAGAGCGAAGAATGGTGCCTGAATATTCAATAAATTAGAAAGCTGAGGATGACTTGCAAATACTAAATCCAGCAGGTGGGTTCACAGAAATGAATGAAAATATGAAACTATCAGATCCTGGAGTAGCGCTAACAAAGTTACCTTGTTACTCAAACCAATAAAACAAACCAACTAAGGATTATTGCAAATCAAAGAGATAAAAACAAAATGGACCCCTCTGTGGTGTACGTTGATGGGTGTACTTTATGGACGCTGAAACGTTGGTAATAACCTCTCTTGTAAACATTGACAACATCGAGAGTTACCTCTAGAGCACTGCTGGTCATAGAATTCATGGACACGAGTCGGTTTCACTCACAACGAGACGAATGTAATACTTAACAATGACACTGATGGTGTGCTGGGTGAGTTATGCCGTCATCAACTCGCCATTAGCACCCATCGGCCCCGGGTCTGGAGCGCGGACCGCACACATTCTGTTGGATCACAGAGGGAACGAGGAGGCCTCCTGGCCCCCCCTGCTGTCAGGCTCACCGGTACTATATTGGTCATAACATCTTTTCAGCTTTTCATTACAAAAAACCCCACCCCCATACTTCTAGAGTCACAAGGTTCAGCCCACTGGGGCGCTGTGGCCTTTCAAAAATGTTCTTGAAAACAAGAAGACAAATTAAAAAGAAGACATATTTTTTTGAAAAAATATATCCGCAGGAAGTCTTTGATTTCAGGAACAAATAAATTAGGAAGCGTGTGACACCACGTGGAGAGAGTCTGAGACAGACCGACAGGAGCGCACAGGCCCAGCCCAGGCCAGCCAAGTCCAGTCAGGTCCAGTTCGTGTACTGGTTGTGTGACCGGGCTGGTTCTCACGCTGTCCTAACTGAGCCGTTATTGGGGCTGCTGGCCAGCTTTCTGAAGCCGTGGTCGTTCTTCTCCAGCCACAGCTCGGCCAGCTGCTGCGTGGAGCCATGCGACGACGCTTTGGACCCCAGGCACATCTTGTACTGCTTGGCCTCTAGGTTGGGGTCGCACGTCACCGGGTGGTGGACGTGCACTATGCCCGTGTCCGTGCTCCTAAACAGCCTGATCCCCGACTGGACAAACTTATTAAAGAGGTCCACGTCCTCCAGCCCCCAGCCTTGTATGGAGGTGTCAAAACCCCCGGCTTGGACCAGGTCGCCCTTGTAGACGCAGACGATGCCGAAGCCGTAGTTCCTCCACAGGCCCGTCTTGGCGGTGAAGACGTAGTGGTTGTCGTTGGGGACCTTCCCCGCGTACACCACCTTGGGGTCGTACTGGCTGAAGATGATGGGGAAGTAGGTCTGCTCCCCCAGGACCGTGTTCCCCCGACAGCGCTTGAGGAAGTCGGTGGTGAAGAGCAGGTCCACATCACAGTAGAAGAGCAGCGAGTTGTTGGAGAAGTGTGATGAGCCCACCTCTAGCGCCAGGGCCCGGGAGAAGGAGCCTGCCACGGGCTTGATCTCCATCTCGGCGCGGGGGTACTTCATGTGGTATTCCCTCATCAGCTCCACCTGCTTGACCCGCTCCGTGTTGTTGTCTGTGCTGAAGAGCAGGATGAGCAGCTTCACGTTTTGGTTGGGGATCAGACACACCCGCTCAAAGTTGGCCATGAAGCGCACAAAGATGTCGTATCGTCCCGACAGGGGCACCAGGATGTTGACCTTCTCGTCCTTGGTCTCCCGAGGGTCCTGGCCGGACGTGGCCAGCTTAAAGGGCACCAGCATCTTCAGTGAGTTTGAAAGGAAGGAGAATGAGTCAGACTCCTTGTTGATGTGACTTGCCAGCGCCCTGGCATCCAGCTCCTCTTCTTCCCGGAACTGGATCTGGCTGAAGGTCTGCTGCAGGTAGGCGTGCCTTCTCACCGGCACGGTCATGGTCTTCCCTTTGTGTTTTTTGTACAGCAGCAGGAGGTCCAGCACGTACTCGGCCCCGTACAGCGGGTTCACCCTCCTGTAGCCGTACTGGATCTCCTTGAAGTCGATGACCCGCCCGCGCGTCTTAGCGTTGGCGTTGATCATCTCCATCACCTGCATGATGATGTCCTCCAGGGCCTGCCTCTGGGACGAGTCCATGCCACGGCGAGGTGGCTGGCTGTCGGACGACGAGTACAGGTACTTCCCAGTGAGGAACTCCCACTCCAGCACCTCCTCTCGTTGCCGCGGGTGGAAGCGCATGAAGGAAGGCGGCATCCCCAGCTGCTGGTCCTCGCGGCTGGGCTCGGCCGCCCCGTAGCGGCCCATCTGCACTATCTCCCGGTGGAGCTGGATGGTCCGGTGGCGCAGGTCGGCGATCTTCCGGCTGAGCATGTAGCTGTGCAGCCGATACTGGTAGGGCGGGTTCTTGTTGGGGTGCAGGGTGATGGCGCGGTGGATTTTGCTGTTGTGGAGGTCTCGGATGTAACCCTTCTTGTTTGGCTCGTAGTTCTCGTAGAACAGCTGCTGCATCTGTAAAGAGATGTGAGTGATGATGTTAGATACATGTTATCAGTAGTATAGTTTCTGGTTTGTTTTGTTTTGTCGAGGGTTTTTCCTAAGCCACACCACCCACTGGTTTATTCCTGACTAACAACAAAAACAACAACAACAACAACTTGAATGTAAACAGTAACAAAGTAACAAAAGCATAGGTTTTAATGTGCGGCATTTAGAGAGCAGTTTACAACCATCATTCCAGATTGAGTTACTGTTTAGCGAAGACCTACCTTACAAAACCAACGTTCCCCCAATCACCAAAGTCTGCATGAGTAAACACTGCTGCTTAATGCCCCAACTGGAAGCCATTCAACCATGGTCAAGAAGGAAGGGTCTGTTTGGGTTGTTGCCTCCTAACGAACAGGGCATCGGGGAGCTAGCGATACTATTTACGAACACCGGCGGCCCCCAGAAAGCCAGATTTGACAGGGCGGCTCTGGAATGTGGCCACAAGCCCACCCTTGGGGTAAAGCTAACACACAGAACTGGACGAGACGGGAACCGAAACCCCGGCATGAAAGTCTTGGAAAGTGATATGTGACGTGGAAGTGAGTCTAACTCTTTACTTTTCCATGGCTCGACACTACACCCTCGACTTGGACCACAGCCAATCGAAATAGCCTGGTTATCAATGGAGGTCGGGATCAGCCTTTCCCCATCGCGATCCCACTGAATCCATTACATTATGATTTAGATGCGGATAATGTCACGATAACGGCCTGCATTCCCAAACATTTGGCGAAAGTGCGGACGTGTTAAGAGGAGAGGATAAATTACGGAGGCCGGGTCTTTTTTCTAATGCAGGCCACGGCTGAGTCCAGCTGGGAGACAGCAGTGGCCATCATTTGACGCCTAATGGCCCAGGATGTTTATGTCTTCTGTAGTGTAATCATGATTACTGACCTCCCCTTTGTCTGACCTTTATCAGGGCGGGGGGGTGGCGGGCACTGCAGCTCGTGCCTCATTACAACAATTTTTCACAGCTGTTAACCCTGCAACAACAACAGTGTCCCCGAGGAGAGACATAAATCCCCCCCCAAAAAAAACTGAGCGTGGAGTCAATTATGACTCTGCATCTCAGAGTAGCGGCTAAGATGTGGATTACTGGGGGAAGATTGACAATAAGCTTGATGATAAACTATGAAAGCAAAATCCCATGAGTGTCATTTGAACCGCGATGTTTAACAAGGTTCTCAAGGGAGATCATTATGATGATGATGATGATGAAACGATAAATAACAAAATTCACTCCTTTTCGGAGTGAATATATTTTATACAATAATATTCGTTGACATTGTGTAAACCAATGAGATGGATGACAGTACATAAGTAATTGCTGCAGAGTCGCAGGGTTCAAAGTTACCCCGGATACCGGCTTATGTTCACAGCTGCTTACCCGTCGTGGAATCTGAACTGGTTTCACTTCAAACTTTGCATCTGGAACCAAATCTTCCATGAAGATACAAGCCTACGGCTAACTTCCTGGCACCCTCAGGAAGGGGGGACAGGTAGATGCACAGCTTCTTCTTCTTCTTCTTCAGAATAGAAGGAAGGCAATAGTTCATGGGAAGGGTAATGAAGGGAACGTGTGTTCCGATACAGATGCCCATTCTTTATGTGTGAAGCCATTTTTACCTCACCACATATGGCGTTTCCCGTTCTCTCTCAAAAAACACTTTTATCAAGTGACAGCACGGCCGTTATCCAACAAACAACACCGGCAATTAGCGAGTACAAAGCTATCTCCACGTTTGGATACGTGCCAAATCAAGTGCCACTGCCTGGGCATGCATGAGTCGCGTCTGTGGAGCGATTGCATTATCAAAACGATAGCATTATACAAGTCTGCCTCCACGGCCTAAATGCAGTGCAACAGTACAACACAAAGGCCCACTCTCTGTCTGGTAAGGTCTCTCTGGTGTGACCCCATACTGGTCTCGCTCGGCAGGTTGTTGGGACAAACCAAACAGACACAAGCTCTTCGCTCGATGCACTATCAAAACACGTTGCTTGACACCTAGTTGTTGTAGCGGAAATGCATCAAGCTGCTGAGAGCTGACCGTCTAAACTCAATGTGTGTTTGAAGTGAGTCGAGGTCGATTTGTTAGGCTTTTCCTGTTTGCTGATCAGTTGACAATCTGTGTTGGATTGTATCAGAAAATAAATAGATAAACACTATAATATAATATAATATAATATATAATATAAATTATATTTATATTAAGTTCAAGTTCAAGTTGTTTATTTATCACATACACACACGGGGTGAGCAGTGAAATGAAAAATATATATTAATAATAAATATAATATTCTAGCACAATTAATGATTTGATTTATATTCTAATAGGTGTCGCAGAAAAGAAAACCTGCTCTAAAATATCAGAGCAAGATTGGTAAGTAGTCATAATAGATCTGTAGTTGCAAGTACAAATTAGGTTCAGATTAACTCAATAATTCATGCGGGTGCCACCAACTGCCACCACCAGAGGCCAAAAAAGTCACTTTTTGGCAGACGACCTGAATAATAAGATGTAAAAATACATACAAGAATAAATCAATAGACGTGAAGTGAAGTGTCAATAGGCATAGATACATGAGGAGCATGAGCAAACACCATTTTCTTCACCTTACAGAATGTCTGAAGGCTTTTAATGTCAAGTCGCATGAGATGGGTTTAAAAAAAAAAAAAAAGGCCTACAATAGTTTAGAGGAAAATTGAAATGGTTAACAATAACATAAAAAAAATAACTAGGCCTATTTCCACTGCCGAGTCATAACAGGGAGCTGGCCGTTAAGCTAACAGCCATCCGTCGGCACTGGAGACTGTGTGCAAGAACAACAATAGGAAATTAGAACTGGAAAGGGTTTGGCTGGGCTGGTATTCAACCCCAGCACCACTCTCCTCATGGGCCATGCAAATCTAATTGGTGACACCATTATGCCGCTGTAATTGGATCTTTTATAGCGGAGTGTGGTCTGTCCAAACTAATTTCTCTGCCTAGGAAAGCGCTTCTCACACATATAGGCAGGTCCACAATGGACATGGAACTGATCTGCAGATTTGCAGGCTGTGTACCGGCATCTGAAAGGGGGAACTGGCGGAACTTCAAACAATAGATTACTGTTCAAATTATTCTTCTCAATGATTGTTCATTAAGTGTTATTCACAACATGCACAATGAACATGGTAGTCATGTTTCCCTTCTCAAATTCCTGACATTGTATGCATTATTGTTCTTTCCAAACAGAAAGGGATTGGGGTTGGGGTCAGAGTGGCATCAGGGAAGACTCAAGAGTACAATTATGAGCTTAAAGGCCACTTTTGTGGCAAAAACAGTTCATATTCAAGATGACAATTTGAAATTGCATCCGGAGGTGGTCTTTTCAAATCGATTGCCCACAACAAAGCCAGGTGCACGTCTGCCAGTATCAGATCAGGATATTAACAAACACAGGCCATTACTGCTGCCAAGTCTACAAGACTACCTGTTTGACTTGCTGATACCATAGGTAGGGAATACTTATGAGAAACTAGTCTATTCAGGCTTTTACTGTAATTACCCGAATGCTTAAAAATCACAAAACCACAGGTACTTCAACTGACAGTTGAAGTACAGTTTACTTTTTTAATTCAGTACAATACTGAAGTATGCAAACACAAATAATTTACAATGGTTATACGTTGCATTGTGCTCGACAACAGATGAAGTGGACCTTGAGGAGATGGACAATCGCCATAGTTCTTTTAAGAGATCAAAGACCACTTCATTTCCCAGACCACTTTGGGGAGGCCAGAGAATTGTGACTGGTTGTGTGAGGGGAGCAGTCTGGCAATTGTGCTCTACAATTATCCACAGAGATGCCTCCGCGTGTGTCAACATGTCACCTTCCAGCTCCGGGCAACAAGTGCGTGGATGCCTACTGTACACAGTACAGGCTGCGTGTGAGGTTTCCAACCATAGAAAAAGGACAGTACATACCATTTGATAAAAGTCAGATGCTTTAATTAAATGTATGCAAACTAAGTGGTTGATTCGATGTCTATATATACACATGTAGATATCATGAAATGCAGAATCTTAGAGGGCATTTTGGGCTCTGAAATGTGGTATATCTTTTACAATGTTTTTATGTTGTTTTACGTTGTTTATGTTGATATTTTTAGAATATCGTATGTTTATCACTTACACGCACGGCCAACGACAATATTATGAAAGCAAACATTGGCAAAACAGTACGAGTACAATGCTATCTTGAGTTTGGTTGAATGGCAAATCAAGTGATAACATTATACAGTCTGCCTCCAGAGCCAAAATAAGGACAGCATTCTCAACTTGAATAGGACAATGCAGAAAGCATTGATACAATGCTGTAGCTATTGGTCTGTGCTCAGAACCAGGCGTCGGTTGTAATCCTCTCATGTTCAGATTGGACCTAATCCCCTGTTTTAATTATCAACATCAGAGACGACAACACTGGCTCACATGGGAGATAAACAACCAAAAAACTAACTTGGCAACAGTACACAGCCGTGTGACTGACAAAACATGTGCCGGCTCTCCCAGTTTAGCCTCCAGGGATAAATGACGAACAAAGTCTTCAGCCGCTGTCATGCTTTCATGTACACTCAATATTTATTCGTGTTTTTCATATTTACGTCATCCCCTAACGAAACGATCCTATCGGTACTTTAACCTTAGTCGTTAACGTTGAGTGGCTGAAGACAAGAAGCCAAAAAAGGTCATTTTTGTGCCAACTTCCACAACAGTTGGCGAGAGGCGAACATAGGAACAGACATGGGCTGCGACCAAGTGTGGAGAAGAATTACAGCTTTAAGAGCGGACACCGATGAGCACACAGTAGACGGTCACGGCCCTGCTGTGCTGCTAGTGGCACAGGTTAACTCCTTGAAGATCCTACCTCCCTTCATGGCCCTGTTGTGCAGCGAGTGAAAGACACCGTGTGGCCACATTGAGTGCTCTGTGTAGCGCGGCACTGCTTTGAGGAACCGTGGAAAAGCGCCAAGATTCTTAATCTAGTGACGACTCTCTGGGATGATTCACTCGGCAGGTTGATGGAAGATGTAGCGAGCCAAACAGACACCGGCGCTCACTCGGTTCGCTCTCACAACACATTGCATCGAGTTGTTGGGAATTGGGATGGGCAAATTGAGCAGGAACGTTAGTCACCGAGAACCAATGAACCCACTGATTCTTTGGATGATGGCGTTGATGATTTTAACATTACAGGCTATAAACCTCACACAGCTAGCAGTAAACCATCTGCACACAACACCGAGGAAAATACATATTTGGTAGTCAATAGTGAAAGCCTACTTTTTATTTTAGCATTTTATATTATATTGTAATTTTTTGGAAAGCCTCCGACGATGTATCTGGGTTCACATGAAGTTTCATCTCCCGGGTAGACATTAGCCTCGCCGTGATCCTTATCGCCCATTCATAAGACTCCCTGGGCCGAAGCTCTGGTTACTACAGCAAGCTGAGAGCACCTACGAGGGAGGAATGCGAAACAGCCCCCCTTTGGTTTTGTGTCTCTCTGCCGAGAAAACAGGACAAGACTTGGTGACAGAGAGCAGAAAAGGGGCCTTTGTTCCCTCAAGTCGTTCCCTTTATCCAGATGTCTTTCCTCGAATACGGCTCCGAGGGGGGGCTGAGAGATCACAAGGATAACGGCCGTAAATGTATGGACGGGTCTGAACGATCCTTTCATCCGGACGCATGTTGATTAGTATGGACAACCGAATATAACCAAAAGTAGGCCTATCCGATGAACTGGGAAATAGATCGTTTATGGGCCCACTGGCATATTGGTTCGGAAATATTTTCGATACTGGAGTCATATGATATAACCTTCATCTTCTATAATTCTATCTAGAGGAATTTAAGAATTTCATATTCAGAACAGTAAAAGTTAATATTACTGTTGAAGCCGGTCGAGGCGTCTCATCCCCAAGGAGGGTGGGACTTGATAAAGAGGCAACAGAAAATAAACAATAGCCAGTCTGTTTTAGGAAGCCCTATCGAGGACATAAAGTGGAAAGGCTGGCTGGGTTATCTGGAGAGATACGTGGTTACGGGCAGGGGGGCGGAGGCGGTATTCTTGGCTCAACTCTCTCTTCAGGATACAGCTTTCCAACGGGGGCCCCAAAAACAGACCTGCCACTCTGCCCTTATCACTACCACAAACTCATCCACTTCTCTTGAGTAGAAGAGGGGCGTTATCTCTGGCTGGCTGAGGAGCTGGGTAATATTTCATCTCAAACGCTTTTATAAAAGGCACTCACTGTTAAATGTACTAAAAATAAGCATAGCATGTGTGCGGCGGGGGGCATGTCTCCGGTGTGCAAGCGGGGCTGAATTAATCGTTCTTCTAACAATAAATACACGAGCCATAGAAGTATAGAACTTCAAACCGGTATTGCGTTGCCAGATAATAGGTACAGTTTGAAAACGATATCCGCCCTATGAAAAGAGACATTGTCCCAAAGTAATCATCTCTAAAGATGTCTAATTTATTTCTTTAATAAAGCCAGTATTGGTCCTGGTACCAGAGTGCTGAAAGCAGTCTTGTAGAAAGCCTAGTGTTGACTTTCTGCATTTGGCAGAAGATGTCAGAAAATCTCCAGAACTGAAAGATGAGATAAAATTGAAAAAAAAAAAAGGTTTGTAAGCCTGACGATCCCATATGTACAAAAGGTATTAAGCACCCGAACCTCAAGACTTGTCTTGCAACAGTAGCAGCCATTACAGCTCATAACTATTCACAACCAACAGTCCTATTTATGCGTGTCAGGCATTTTTCAGTGCCGAGCAGGAACTTGTGAATTAGCAGGGGACCAATATAAGAAATGCAGTGAGCTGGCCCTGGCTTTCATAAAGACGTTCTGAGGATTATCTCACATTTTCCATTTTACTATTTAGAGAAATATTCCAGGTGTGGTCTGTAGAGCAGCACCTAAAAAGAAAAAAAGGCCCCGACACAATATGCCGAGCAAAACCAATACATGATTGCAGAGTAGGAAAAACCATCGGGACAGTTATTCAACAAAAATACTTTCATCGTCCATTAAATTATAGTTTGTGCCAGAACCAAAGGCCAACTTCTTTTTTTTTTAAATGACTTACTGGCAGCTGTTCGTCTATTCATCTGTTTCAGGGCACATCTACACCACAGCTACCGGCATAGTAAAATGCGACCAAATAAGCTGTAATATAAAGCCAAAACAGAAGTACGATCAACTCCCTCCAACTCATTGAGTTTCCGATACAACACGGCCCATAAAACTATATCGTTTGTCAGCTTAAAAAGGTTCATTGATGATTCTGTTAGTCCTCAGTAATTGATTGAAGTCAGGCACCCTGATACTACAGACACAAGCTGAGTCGGCAAGACGTCCGATATTGCTAAACCAATGAGGAGAAGAAGGAAAAACAGAGGGGGATAACTTTATCCTGAGGAGGAAAGGAGTATTTCATCCACACAGGTTCTGTTTGGATATAGACTATTCCAGAAAAACATGCTGGATGGCATTCCCTGTGAAAAGAGACGTAGTTACTGCATTTGGCTGCGCTGCATGGAGCTCACTCTCAGACACTCATTCAACCCAGTGTCGCATTATGCTTGAATTAATTACATTTAAAGACGGTATGATTATAAAGAAAGTTCAGTTTGGAACGCTAAAAAAAACATTTAAAAAGGCATAATTGAATGGGTTCAGTGGAAAAAAAACTGCACCGTGTAATTTTTTACTGCAGCCATCGGCTTGAATCATAATTTAAGAGAGATTTAAAGAGAAAGTGACATTTGGGTTAGGGAGTTCAGGTTTAAATTACCTTCAGTTATAAAGGACATCAAAGAGATAATATCTACTGGAATCCATTTGGAGATAATATAACCTATATATGCAGGCTCTCAATTCCGATGGCAGGAACTACCAGCTGAAGGGGGGAGAATGACAAGCCCTTCCAAAAGGGGGGCTTCTCTCCAGCTTCGAGATGCTCTCAGGACTGACTGCTAGGAGGAGGGGAAGGAACGAGACAACCGGTGCATTGTGTCAGGGCGGGGGAGTGGAGGGTCAGCCACAGCACGACTGTGACAAACCTGGCGGAGTACAGGACTATGCATGTCAGAAGGGCGACTTGACCTCAGCTGCTTCCGAGCAGAGGGGCCTGGCAAGAGAACAGAAGACCGCTGACTCAGGCCCTCCTCCCTCACCTTCACTCTGGGGAAGACTGATAGAGGTAGAAAGGGGCTCCTCTTTGTAGTGACTGCAGCCACAGTAGATCCCAAAGTAAGATCCTGTGTGCCTCGAAAATGGAACTCAACTACTCAGCACTCTAGAGCACACACGCAGGTTAGGCCATGGCCACACAAAGGTGGATAAATACAAAAACAAACTTTTCTGTCCACACTGGCAATTTTTCCAAAATGCTGTCCATACTGAAATGCCAAACACGCAGTGTGGACAAGGCCGTAAACTCACAGCCTTGAGAACTCCCAAAACGTGAGATGGGTGGGTGCTCTCCCCTCACAGGTGTTTTATATATAAATAAAATAAAAAAAATTTAAAAAAAGGGAGCGAGAGCGAGAGCGAGAGCGAGAGCGAGAGCGAGAGACTTCAGCTTAGTGGACCAAGTGGCCCATGGGTGTAACCATGGCCCAATGTGCTGCCTGACATCAAGGCAAAGGCCTAAATTAAAAACCCTCCATGAAAAAACCCAAGGGCAGAACTAGCCAATACTGGTTACGTGTGTTTTTTTTTTTTATTGTCAATGGTAATTATAGTTCAGTGGTGGGCAGCAGCATACTTTTGGGGATGTGGCGGCCCGTGGAGCTAGCGTTTAGCCAGTGCCGCCCAAGGCCTGCCTGAAGGAAGCCCAGGGAAAGGCACGGGGACGGGTGTGGGCGTAGGACAGCACAGAGACGAGCGTTTATACGCATTCTGCTAACGAAAGTGAATGTGTATGAGTAGGCCTATAATCTTCACCCCGGTCTCTGCCCTTAACAATCCCTGCACTCTGAAGCAACTCTCTTTGAAGTTGTCTTTTTTTCACACAGCCATGTTATGTAGGTTTTATCAGCGTGCGTACACCTTGGTAATGGTGGAGTTGTGAAATATAGCCAACAAAGGGGCCCCCTGGGGGTCACCTGTGTGACAAGGCGGGGGCCCCACAGCTGAGGCCTGCCGGCTGGTTGCTAGGACACAATCCGCTGTGGCAATGGAACTCAAAATCAGAGGAGGTCGCCAACCACTGCAACAAAAGACTCTCGCTCCATACTCTGCCATTACAGTCCGATACACACACGCACCGTCAAATACCATTACAGTCCAATATGCACACCCGCTGTCAAAAACCCATGTCAGCTCCCGGCTGTGAGAACGCACAGCCTTTCAGAACACCTGCTTGTTCTCTCTCACTCTCCTTTTTGGAAAAGTTTTACGATCAAATCCTCCTTCTCAGTGTGTTCAAGGACACGGTTCACCTGTTTCGCAAAGTAACCATTTCACTCAACAAAGCCCAAACTCAGTTCTACCTTATCTGTCCTCGAGACGCGTGGGCCATTTCAAAAGGGCTTTTCCAGGGAATATCGCTTTCAAACGCTTGTGATAATTTGTTAACTAGAGAAAAGTGAGCAATTCATTAAAATGAGTTATTATTGAACAGACATTGCATGTCCATTCATATTGAAACGGACATAAGACTGCTTCTGGAAAAAAGCGAACTCTAGTGCTTACATAATGATGTTTCCATGTGTGCCGATCAGTGCTCGTTACATCATTAGCGTCTACATGCTAAAGCTTTCCCTCAACCTGGTACTACCATGTTGAAATGGCTCAGCATAAGGCCGCTCCTCTGCCCTTCTCTGCAAAACATGCACCGAGGGGGCCTTGGCTAAGACAATCTCTACCATTGTTACCGATGGGGATCGCCTGAAAAGGTACATTCCAACATGAAACCACTGAAACCTTAAGCATACAAGCAGGGTCGGACTGTCTTACAGAAGGATAGGCAACAAAAGGACAGCCAGTGTCAAGCATTGTGCTTGGTTATGGTTATGGTTAGGGTATGATACAAAATATGTTTCATATGATGCCATTTGGATTTTGATTATGAAATCTCATTCCCACAAGAAATGGCTTTTTACAACTGTTATTTACAAAATATTCAATATTATATAATATTCTAATCTTCCATCGCCAGGATTTTAATACTTACATTTTCAAGCTTTTGCAGTATGTTGTGTTCATGCGTTTCATTTATTTGACGGGAATAAACACCACAACATATAATTGCTTACAGTATTAGAAATATCACGGCAACAGTGTAAAAGCCATTCGACGTCACCCTCACGACCTTGTACAAATGAAAAGGTTTTACTTTCAGTAAACGGCACCTAGGAATTAAGACATGCTCGCGGGC
>OMNR01044449.1:8132-18596 GCA_900303205.1 Mora moro
CCAGCAGCCGGAGAGAGAGAGAGAGAGAGAGAGAGAGAGAGAGAGAGAGAGAGAGCGATACGGTTAGCTTCAAAACAAATGAGGGCACTCCCCCCTGTCATGTTACCTGAGTATTTTCTTGTCTATTCGTCTGTTCAAGTTTGTGATGTTTTAGCTAGTCAATATCTCTCGCTCGAACATTGACATTATGAGAGGTATCAGCCTAAATGTTGTCTTGATGATCAGTGTTGTCTTATTGTCAAAAGAGAAACCAGAAGAGTAAATAAGCATAAATAACCAACCTAAGGAGTTCTGGCAAAATAAATGGCAAAATACATTTTCTTTTGACACAGTTAAGCTGTGTAATGCAGAGCACCCATACCTCTTTAACATTGGATGAAAACTATATGGAAGTACTGCAGTATTACAGCGGTATGTATATTATATATTCACAACACCCTGCCTCCTCGTCTGTCTCAGCTGTCCGTGCGAGCCTACGAACACCCGGGCTTCGTGGTGCGTCTGATCCTGGCAGACAAGCAGATCAAGTTTCAGCCGGACTTCGGCGACTTTGAGGTTGTCCTACTCGGCGTCTACGACATGATGCTCAGTTCTGTCAGCCTGATGCCTCGAGTCGAAACCAAGCTGTACTCGGAAACGGTGAGAAACACTCAAGACTGCACACATTGGGATGTTACTGTATGTGAGAGAGTGTGTGTGTGTGTATGGGCCAAATTTTCATTTGTAATTTATTTTGAACAGTGTCCTTTATATTACAATTGAGCTTCAAATGAGATAGATAGAAAGTCGATGATAATTGGAAATGATAATCTACTGTCACCCAGAAATGTTAGTCTCCTCTCCTTCTTTCCTCTCATCCTCCTCTCTTTTCTCATCCCATCTCCTTTGCTTTCCTCTAATATCCTTTCTTTTCCTCCCCTCCCCTATTTTATCCTCTCCTCCTCTCCTCTCATTTCTCCTCACTTCTCCTTGTTTCTACTCTCCTCATCTCCTCTCTTCTACTCTCGTCTCCTGTTTCTACTCACCTCTCCTCTCCTTTCTCCCCTCATCGCCTCTCTTCTACTCTCTTCTCCTTGTTCCTACTCTCCTCTCTCTCTCCTCTCTTCTCCTTGTTTCGACTCTGCTCTCCACATCTCCTCTCCCTGTCCTCTCCAGCCAGACCCCCAGTCCGTAGGCGTCCTGAAGCCCGTGGTTCTCCCGGGCATCCTGGAGGCTCAGCGGGAGGCTGTGCTCGGGGTCGTTCGGGCCGAGCGTGTCGCCCCCATGGAGCACATCCGCGTGTACGACAAGTACACGGCGCTGGTGTCCATGCAGGCCCAGGAGGAGGTCAGCCAGTTCCTCCGTGAGCAGCACTCCTTCCAGGAGATCATGGTGGAGGTCATCCGCTACCAGCAGCTGTCTGACCAGATCAAGTACACCTCCTGCAAGGTACTGGTTCAGAGCAAACAAACAAAGTTACGGTAGTTGTGGACACAAAACCTGATGGATACAGTTCTGAGATCAATACACTTGAAAACAAAGCACCCAGAACAAACCCAGGATAACCACAAACAAATATTTCATTCGAAAGATATACTGCCACACAAATAGAGGAAATTAGCTGTTACTGTGATAAAGGGCTATACAAATACACACTATACTTCCAAGTACTTACCTTACCTTGTAAGACCAGTTCTTACTTGCGGGTCTTAAATTCTGGACCATTTTCTCCTCCCACTCTCTCTGCCATATTTCCATATGAAGTTAACAGATACTTACTACTCACTGGGTAATGTGAGGCCCTTCTGACCTACTGCTTTGGGATCCAGGTGGTGCGTCTGGGGATGTTCGAGGTCCACTCCCAGGAGCTGATCCGGGTTCTCTCCAAACGCGCCGATGAGCTGCAGCAGATGCTGATAGCGCGAATGGTGGAGGACCACCAGCAGATGAACAAGAAGTGAGTCGGGCTGCTGCGTTAGCAGTAGCACACACATAAACATTGTATTACCGCATTCCATCAAGGCTGGTGCTCTACCGAGCACATTTCTGCTTGGCTAAGATCCCTCAGGTCCGTAAGGCGAAGCTTCATTCTCCCAAAATCAGATGCACAGTCGGCTCGGTTCTCATTTCGGCGTCATGAGAAACGTTCTGCCGACCAGAGGGGACCTCTTTTTGTTTTGAAACGAGCAGGAGCTGCGGTGTTGACCTAGATCCTCCACGCTGGCTCCCCGGCGTGCAGTAACAAGACCCAGTCGAGCTCATTCCCTGGCTAGCTCAGCCCTTTCACTGCAGCCTTAATGGCCCTTAACCAGCTCACTCTGCCCTCTCTCGCAAGGCTCTGTGATGACTTTGAGGGGATCGCTGAGAAGGCGCTGAGCTCGCCGTCGGACACACAGCAGCTGATGGAGCTCAAGGTAAGCAAGCCCGTGTACGGACCGCGCGCACGGACCACGCTCACGGCCCGCGTTGTAACCGCTCTGTCACAGGACAGGAAATAAACCTCTCGAGCGCTCGATGTCCAGAGCACGGATGCCACTGCTTTACGACGGCTGTGGAGGTTGTATCTAAGCTGGTCTATCTATCTAAGCCAGTAGTTTGGTCCCCCTCGTCTATCTGGAAGACCCATGTAAACCAGTCACTTAGCCTGATATATGACCCGTTTCCTGCCTAGCTGTAAGCTATTTCCCTGCCTACATGTCATCTGATGAATCAGTTTGACTGTAGTTTTTAACAGACTATGGTGCTAAAGTTATAGTATTTGTAATAAAAATGGTAATACATTTTTTTATAATATTTCTACATTGACAGATCAATCACAATCACACATTTTTGGCCCTCTAAAATAATCAATTTATGATTACAATTTAGCTATATTCCATTCCATTATTAGAGCATGAAGACCCAATCATCTAATCCTTATAATTTTGCTTACCGGTGTCTTGTTTTATGTCCTGTTAAGTGTTACTTCAATATCAGCACTCTTTTTATTTCATCTTTCCTCTTAACAATATGAAAGCCCTTCCCACAGTCAGGTGAATGAAGAAGGGGTGTTTTCCTCTTCTGTCCTCCAGGCCTATGTGACCAAGGTGGAGACCGGCGACATGCCCCTGCTGGAGCAGAGGCTGGCCGAGTCCAACGCACGCCTCTGCTTCCTGGTCGACTATGTCATTCTTTCCCCGGCCGACAGGAACCTCAACAGGCTGACGGTGCAGTGGCACATGCGCATGCCCGCTGTCTTCCAGGACCACCGGCTGATCGTCACGGAGAAGACCGAGCGGTACCAGGCTGACCTCAAAGTCAGTGCTAGCTAATGTGCTTTCTATGTCCGTCCATCATGTATCTGTCTGTCTGTCTGTCTGTCTGTCTGTCTGTCTGTCTGTCTGTCTGTTGCGCAATCTCTCTCATGTTCTCTCTCTCTCTTAGCTGGTTATCGATGTGAGTATTTACTGTAAGTGTGTTTGCCCGTCTGAGCCATGTGGTTGGTCTGCCATGTTCAGTTGCGCTGCCAGCGTTTCCTGGAGGAGCTGAAGTGCTACGCCACCCAGGTGGAGGACTTCTCCACCTTCGGAGACCTCTCAGAGCTCAGCAAGTACCTGAAGAAGGCCCAAGCCCTCAACGGCAAGCTGGAGTCAGCCATGGAGAAGGTAAAGAGAAAGAGAGGGAGAGAGTGGCTAATGCATAAACTCCCTGTGCCACTGTGCTGGGATAAGCAAAGGTCATTTGCTATTCATAGGTATGCATTTTTAATGGAGGAATGAAAGAGTAAAGCCGCTGCCTGTTTCACAGGGGATATAGTCTACTTGCTTTTGTATTGCTGATTGTTTTATTCATGATGTATGACACCTTACCATTAGAGGGCAGTATTCAGCCGTAGTAAGCACAAGTAAAGGGAGGTAGGTTAATGTGGAACAAGTGTTCCTTGTTTCATTGTTTCTTTGTTTGTTTCTTAATTTGTTTCTTTGTTTGTTTCTTTGTTTCTTTCGCTATATGTGTGAAGATTGACGGTTTCAACCAAGAGGAGGAGTCCTACGGTTGGCCCGTGTCCCAGTACCCGGAGCGTAAGGAGGTCCAGGAGCAGCTGGCTCCCTTCCTACGCCTCTACGAGACCGCCTCTGAGTTCTACAGCCAGCACCAGCAGTGGGTCCACGGCCCACTGTCCGGGGTCAACCCAGACAAGGTGCTCCCCACCCCCTAGTGACTCTACCTGTTTGTTTACTGTGTTCTATAACACACGACTCCCTGGCGTGCGTTGTGTTACGTTTACATTCAGCAGGCACTTTTAGCCAAAGCGACTTACAAGTTACCGAGATCAGTCAAAGCTTACAAGCAAAATTGCAGTAGCTACAAAAGAGTTGCAGTGCTGCACGACCTAGTTTAATAAAAACAACTGGACAGAATGCAGAGTATAGCCATAGGAATCAGAAACACGCGGTTAGTATTAAACAAAAAAGGATTTAATTATTTATTGTATGAGTGGTAATCTCAGATCCAGCAGTCCTACTATGTTATCGCAGAACTTCTGGGGGGAGACCAGTAATTGAAAGGGGCGGGGTTACACATTGTTTCCAGTTTCGTTACGGAGACATTCTACTGAGAAGGGGAGTTTACTAGTGCTGGCTGAGCTTGTGTTCACTGTTTGTAAGCCAATTACACGCTTACAGGTCCCTGCCTCCAGCAACATGATTGGTCGAAATAAATATGAAGCAAAAGATTTGAGCTAGTCTGCTATCAGACTTTAGATATTAATTCTGATTTGTGAGACTATGTTAGTGGTAGTGCGAACAGTTACAGTAGATCACATTTTACGTGCTTTCTAAATTCCACAACAATGATACAGCTCAACAACGTGCATTCTAGCCCACTAGTGCTAGAAAATCACAAATCAGCAAAAAAAGTCAAGTCGTCTAAGCGAACCAACCCACTGATGTTATTGGTGTAGGTGGAGGGAGATGTGGGTAACTTCTGGCGGGCGCTCTACAAGCTGGAGAAGGGCTTCGGTGACATGCCCGACGCCCTCAACATCGCCACCAAGGTGAAGGCCGAGGTGGATGCCTTCAAAGAGCACATCCCCATCGTGCAGGTAGGAACCGGGCCAGCACCTGCTGCTACACTACAGTGCTGCCGTGTGTTGCACCAAGGGCAACTCTACATGTTTACATGTTGTCATTCAGCTTTTATCAAAGTTGTGATAGTGTTTCCCACAGACTTTTTAGAGACTGTGGTGGATGGACTCGGACCACTCCACACTATGAGAATGTAATATATGTAGCCTGAGATATTGAAAATGTGTTAAAGAACAAAGAACATTTTTGCCTACACTCAGTAGGCCTACCAACTAGTTTTTCAATGTAAAGTTAAAGGTTAGTTTTGTTATTGGTCATTTGTTAACTTTTAATGTTAAAGACAGTTTCTCAGGAAACAATAGAGAGATAGAAAGATAGATAGAACAAACTTTTTTTTTCTTAACGATATGATCCCACGGTCGTCCGTCAGGTGCTGTGTAACCCGGGCCTCCGGGACCGCCACTGGGAAGCCATGTCGGAGGCGGTGGGCTTCCCCCTGCGGCCCCCTCCGGAGCGGCAGGAGGAGGGGGAAGAGGCCTGCGTGGCTCGCTTCCTGCCCATGCAGCTGGAGCAGCACCTGGGCCGCTTCGAGGGCATCAGCGAGGCAGCCAGCAAGGAGCACTCCCTGGAGAAGGCCATGGAGAAGATGGCGGGCGAGTGGGGCGACATGGAGTTCGCCCTGCTGCCCTACAGGGAGACGGGCACCTCCATCCTGTCGTCTGTGGACGAGATCCAAATGCTACTGGACGACCACATTGTCAAGACCCAGACCATGAGGGGCTCGCCCTTCATCAAGCCCTTCGAGGCGGAGATCCGGTGAGCGGGCAGCTGTAGTTAAGTGTATCGTTAAAGGTGTGAGGCTTCCGTCTTGACAAGCCATTTTAAATTGTATCCACTGGTCGGTGACATCATAAAGTGGGAGTGTCCTCCCAGATGTGTGTAGATAGATAGATAGATAGATAGATAGGTCAACGCCCTCGGCCACCCTCCTGGTGGACTGTACCAAATGGTAGGCTGGTATTGATCTATCCATCATACATCTGGGTGGACACTCCCACTTGTGATGTCACCAGTGGATAGATTTTGAAATGGCTGACTAGTGACTAATTAGCTTCACACCTAGTGGTAAAATAGTTGCCCTTTAAACTTATTTCCAGGTGTATCTTTCACAGCATGTCCTGTACAGATATTAGATACTCCTGCAACACATACTGGATAAAACAACACATTTCTATGTCAACGTTGTGTGCTGTGCTGCCCAGGGAGTGGGAGGGTAAGCTGCTGCTACTGCAGGAGATCCTGGACGAGTGGTTGAAGGTGCAGGCCACCTGGCTGTACCTGGAGCCCATCTTCAGCTCCCCGGACATCATGAACCAGATGCCCGAGGAGGGCCGCCGCTTCACCGCCGTGGACAAGACCTGGAGAGACACCATGAAGCAAGTCACACTGGTAGGGAGACGCTTATATATTTAGAGGTTTTATGCGTTGTATGTATTCATTTTATGACTCTGTCTTTATTTATTACTATTACCATGTATAGTTGCTTTTTGTATTTGCAAAAATGACGAATGAAACATTTTCTTTTGTCATTTCAATGATAAAACCGATAGCATGGTGACTGGCCTGCCCTTGGCCAAGCATACTGACACTTTAGGGGAGAAATGTAAAACACAATCCCAGTACACATCGGGCCGAGCTGCAGCAGATCAGGGCTGAATAGATGAGGAGATATAAAACATAATATCTTGATTCTCAGCAGGCGCCGTCTCCACGCATGCGAGATCATTCCTATCCCTCGCCGGTACCCGGGGAAATAAGCCCTGGCTTTAACCGGAGATGCTTTTAGATTCTCTGGCGCGCCAAACTATTTGACAATACTGCTATTTCAATGAATTGGATTTAAGTTTGCTATCATTGCTTTCCTCTGAATAACAGAGGACAGTTTGTGTATGTATATGTACATATATGTGTATATAGCATATACACATATACGTACATATACATACACAAATGATCGTTATCGGCCGATATACGCCCTGAACACGTAATCGGTGATCGGCGATCGGCCGATCAACTTGAAATTTGCCGATTGCATGAGCGTGACTACGTTGATCACATGACTATTGTGCACAAGACGAATTGTGGACAAGATGCGCCGTCATTATGTTCAGTCACTGAGACCAGTGAATTGCCCTGACTCTCAGTAAAGGTAGGCCACACTTAACCATAGACATAGCCCGTTTCAGGATGCAATAACCCATTATAGGATGCAATAAACAGCCTGCATCTCACTGGAGAACGGGTTTCTCTCTCCCTGTGTTTTTTTTTTTTAGATTTGCGCAAAAAAACAGTAGTCCTACACTTGTCATTATTCACATGTCCCCATGTTAGCTGAAACTATTAACGGAAGATGAGCCAGAGACACTCCCAAAATAACGATCACAGCCACAGCACTTACATGTCAACGTAGTTCCTACAATGTGGAGCAAAACAGGGCTTTCTTGAAGCCTGGGCTTTATAACAGCGCTGTCCGCTGAAGCCGGACCCCCGGGCTGAGCTGGTGAGTGAAGCCGTTGTCAGCAGGCCTTTCATGGGCCTTTCAAGAGTCGGTGTGTTGCGTCAATACAGTTCTCATTTTGAAGTTCTGGCGTAGGCAGGCTATATTAATCTATGTGATACTGTAACTGCTTCCTTTATGTTGTTTCATATTTTAATTAATCAATTTATTCGTCCCAATGATGCATTCAGTGTTGTCACACTGAATGACATTTGTGAGCTTTTTTGGAACTAAAACAAGGATGTGATTGAAGAGTCTATATCTCTCTGTCGCAGCAGGGGGTCTTTAAACATCTTTGTAATCACATTAATGAGTTATAGTTCCATTACAAATGTCACCATACGCTATCGCCGACTTGATTGAAAAAGGTGTTTATGAAACTAAACATAACAACTCATAATGCAATATGGAAATATTGAATGAACACAACAGCAAACTACTGAATGCTATGTGGAAGGCATCCTGACTGCTCGGCACGCAGGACAAAGGAAAAAAGAGGAGGAATCTCCAGGACAGCAGCCCTCCTATGGCCGTAGGCCACTCCCCCTCCAGGTGCATCCAACCAACTCTAACTGGCACTACTGAAAGACAGCTGGAGAGAACTAGAGAGATAGATAGGAGAGGGAGAGGCCGTCACACTAGCAGCCTTTATAGTGATAGCCCATGCACAATGCGGTAATAGGTCTACACCACATCACAGAAGGCAAAAAGTACAAGTATTTGCTGTCACCCATGTCCATTGCCAGATCAAGTTTGTTAATTAAGTAGTTTATACATCTCTTAATGTTCTATTTATGTAATGTTTTGTTCCTAGAAGGTCAATGAAAATTATATGAAAAGCCTATGCTAAGTAATTATACAATTATTCCAAATGATGCATTATATTATGAGAAAATGATCTTGATTATCTTCCATAATATATGAATCGGTTTTATATAGGGTCTGTGGGACAGCACTGGGTTTATAAACCTGGCTGCTCCGGTTTTAAAGGAATTTCTGAAAAATAACTGGACAATTCTAGCCTGTATTTCACTGTAAAACAAAACAGTGGTTGGTATCGGATTGGCTGATCACACGTTTTAAAAACCAGTGATCGGTATCAGCCATAAAAAACCTGATCGGTGGATCCATAGTAGTATATCTATAGCCATATAGATAGCAGTTGTAAAGTCTGTGTTTGTCAAAAGAAAACAAGAGTGTGTGTGTGTGTGTGCGTGTGCGTGTGTGTGTGCGTGTTGCGTGTGTGTGTGTGTGTGTAAGAGAGAATGAGAAAGAACAGGGAGAAAGAGAAAGAACAGATAAAAAGTACACGATATGGCAACAAAGACAGAAAAAGAGAAAGAGGGGGAGAGAAAGACAGAATGCTAACAGAGAGATGGAAAGAAAGCGAGGATGCTCAGGGAAATGGAGTGAGCAGGCGAGAGAGAGAGAGAACACCACCATAGCAAACGAGAGTTTGGAATGAGTGCATTTCACCAGCAGCTCAACAAGACTTTCCAAAGGGTAATTGGCGTCCTCAGCGGACCTGAAATGAGATACAGCAACATCAGCCAGTGTCCTCCAGAAGGCCCGGCCGGGCCGCACCATCAAATAGAAATTATGGATTTTGTCTGGAAGGAACGAGGCTGTGCCCAGCCACCAAAAAAAATGAGGTCACCAGGGGACAGGAGGGTGAGAGTCTGGGCGTTTGTGCCGCCTGCTGTGATGTGTGCGTGTGTGCGTGTGTGTGTGTGTGTGTGTGTGTGTGTGTGCGTTCGTGCGCGTTTGTTTGTTTGACTCTGCATGTGTGTTTCTGTGTTTACATCATTGTTATCGTTGATCTCTTATAGTAAGCGGAAATTGCTGAAGCTGTCCCTGGTGTGTCTGTGATTAGGTGTGTGTGTTGCCAGGGTCTGTGTGCGTATGTCGGCGTTGTGACTTGGAAAAGCAAAGGGGATATTACTCTTTGGATCGTTTCCCCTACATAGTTTGTATGCTTGGTCACAGACTAGTTGTGGACTATCCTTGTTCTCCAATGTGGGTCTAAACCCATCTGTCTGAGTGATAAAAGTCACATTATTACACATATGTGGTGTGTGGTTGGTGGCTGGTTTAAGCAGCCTCACCTGGCCCGAGTCAGGCTGATTAGACTCTGGGGCCGGGTGAGGCTGCACACCTGTGGTGCGTTGCCCAATCAAGGCACACGGGTTAAACCAGCCACCACACACACACACACACACACACTCAGGAGCTCTGGCATGTCAGTATCGACCATCTGCTCTGCCTACAAACATTCTCAACTCTGCAATAAACCGGTTTACTCATCACTACCTGTGTCCTGTGGTCAGAGGAGCCCAGAAGAAAGCCCCTTAGTGGCATGTAGTAAGGGAGATTAGCTACAACATAATTCAGGGTTCTCCCCAAAGAAATGGTAAAGAATGTAATGGAGACCACCATGCTCCCTTCCCAGCGCCCCATGCTCCCTTCCCAGGCCACCATGCTCCCTTCCCAGCGCCACCATGCTCCCTTCCCAGCGCCACCATGCTCCCTTCCCAGCGCCACCATGCTCCCTTCCCAGCGGCACCATGTAGCATTTAGAAATAGCTTCAGCGATGGTCGACTTTTTAAAATCTACTGCTTGTTTTTTTCCCCCCCCATTTCATTTCTAAAACGGTTCAATTGGCTGAAACACATGTTTTGTTTGAATGACTCTGCAAAAAGCAAAACTAGTGCTGTGTGGAGGAAGTCAGTGGCTTTCAGATCCACTGATTGGACCGAGTCCGACTCGGTTACGGCGGAGCTTCAATCTAAGTTCCAATTAAGACACACGGCTTTGAACGTACTTCACATTATCATAAAACAAAAACGGTGGTTTGGACATTGTGC
>OMNR01044465.1:0-12023 GCA_900303205.1 Mora moro
CCGACCCCCCCCCCACACACACACACACACACACACACAGTAGGGGGTTATATTCACCATAGCACACACAGTGCGTGTAATGCGGGCCAGTGTGGCTGTACAGTAAAGCAGCGGTCGACGCTCACCCGGCTCCCTGGAGAGGAGCCCGGTTGTTAAATGGAGAGCAGGACCCGTCGTTAGCCATCATGGACACAGCGATGCACGATTGCGCAAAAAAAAAAAAAAAAGGGGGACCGCTCCGCTTCGCAGCAGCAAGGCTGGGACACTTAGTCCAGGGTATCGATCAATCACACGTTGTATCGATCGCTGATCCCCCACCACCCCTGGAAGTTAAGTTGCGTAGCTTACAGTAAAGCCGTCATGAGGGTTAAAGCGAGGCTACCGTACACACACACACACACACACACACGCACACAAGCCTTGGCTACACACAGTGACAAAGTGCGCGGGGGTAAAAGTTTACCTGGGACGTGTTCCGTGGTTGTTTTCCGGAGGTGTGACGTAGCGTTGACCTGTAAACCCAACGTGGACGGACTTGTGCGAGGCTGGTACCCGCGCTACTTGGACCTAGGTGGAGCAAACCATAAGGCGGTGTACCGCTTCACCCCCGACTAGCACGGCTAACGCTAGCCCACTAGCTAACGGGTCCCTTGTGCGCATGCTCCGTCCGTGAGTGGCTGTGGAGTAGATTGTAGTTAACTGGTTGACACCATGCTCACTGTACTCAAAGATTCCCCCCTCCCCCCCAAAAATGTTTGATTTAAATTAATAAGACGCAATTAAATCATTAAGTAAATATTTGTAAAAAGACACACACACACACACACAAAATGTTAACGCTTGTCGAGCAAGTGAACTGATTGGAATACAAAGCTGGAAGGATACCACAGCGCCCCTCTGTGGCGGACAAGGCGCATTACATTATTCATTATACGTCGTGGTGGCTGAAAATCAATGACCTCATCAACAAAATGTCACGTAATTTATTGTAAAATTCTGTTATGAGTGTAACTTAGTAATCACCATTTCTTTTCACATTTTATTTTATGTTTTACATGTCAAACGGCTGGCTTTACACAAAGAATATAGTGTCACACTGCTCAAACTCACTCGGTCCGTATACAGTATAATGCAATCTAAAAAGATCTTTTTACTCATCTAGCTATAGGCACATACAATTTATATCTGTGTTAAAAATCAGTGTTTCTTTATGTAGACAGTGTTTGAATGAAAGCTAAATTGAAAATGGATGTTAAAACATTCCCTCCCCCAACAATATATATATATATATATATATTGTGAAGAACAAAGCAGTGTATTTAGCTCTCAAAGAGCTTTTTGAAAGCAGAACCGATTTCCTGGATCATGTCTGAGGTAGTGGTGGCTCTGCCGTGTTGCTGGAAGGCTTGACTGTTGCACTGTTTGGTAAGAGAGCACGCCCCAAACGCCGCCAACATCGACGGGCTCACACTGAGGGACACAGAGTCACAGACGATTATTGTATGGCACATATAAATCATGGCAGCATAGCATCATTTATTATCATGTAAAAAAGGGTTTTCCAGTGTATTTAAAAGGTGCCGTTGGTAAGATCCGAGAGTTGAGAGAGAGAGAGAGCGAGAGAGAGAGAGCAGGAAAGACAAGAGCAAGATTTTGAAACTGAACGACCCAAAAGAAAAGCTCCCCTCCCTCTCTTCTCTGCTCCCTTCTGCCCTCCGTTTCTTGGCCTCTGAGATGGGGGGAAGAGAACAGAAAGGAGCCAGGAAATGGCTCATACAGAGGCAGAGGCGCAGTCAACCAGAACAGATATTCTCACAGAGCGTTTCACTCACTAATAGCTGACCGTTGGCTATGGCATTTCTAGCAAATGACACTCGAATAAATAAAAACAAATCTTGACCTACAGCACCTTTAACGTTCCAAAACATTGTGTTTCTGTGGTTCTGTACCTTTTGGAATGTGCTGTGGATGTATAGGCCCAGTGCGCCAGAACACCTAGAGATCCAGAGAGAAGGTCGCCCTGCCCACCACATCTTCTCCCGCTGCCTCTCAAGTTGCATGTGAGTACTGAAATCAAAAATCACACACTGATCCAATACATCACACATTGGTTTAAAGATCAGGCCCCCCGTTGTGATTACAAAACAGGTCTTTAAGGGCCCTATCCGACGTAAGTCGGATGGCGTCTTTTGAGCGTCTTTCGTGAGGTTGGGGCGGGACATAGCTTTTCAAAAAGTGGGAGGGTTTGTCACAGTGGCGAGGGTAGAGCTTCGCAAACAGCAGCGCTAAGCAACCCATGTAAACATGAATCTGTCAATCACTGTGCTCCGAGTTACAGTTGACAATAGAGCGATGTAATTGGACAAAATACTTGTCTTGTTTAACGCCAGTGCAGGCAGAAGTAAGAACTAATACATTTTTGGGTGCAAATATATGAAAAATACATACATGTACATTGAATAATTGTATACTTTTCTTTGGTCTATATCATGGTATTGTAAGTAATTCAAATGTAGGTAATCTAATTTGGATAAAACATGCAGACATTGGCCCAGACAACCAGAGGTGGTGCGCTACATTCAATCTAGATTGACTAGCCGAGGTTTTCGTCTAGACAGAATCTCTCGCAGTTGTCAAATCACGCGATTGGCTCATATGTCAGCGGTCGTTAACCAATAAAAAGCAAGGGTTGAGTCATATGCGAATTTCTCAGAAACACCACTGTGCCGTGTCTACTTATTTTTTTAGGATCCTACACTTCCTAGCCCTTGCTATTCTATTATTAAACATGACTCCCCACATGATGCCGAGCGATGTGAACCAGGCCACTACGTCTCCACTCTGTCGGGGAGATTGTGCGAACCGTGGGCCGCGGTGCAGACCTGAAACGTGTGCGTGCCTGCGCATATCAAGCAGGGGGGATTTTTCGTAGACGGCCCTCATTCAGGAACAGGTTGAGACGGCTGTGAGCACGTTGTGCCCTTCGTGTGAACAGGGTGGAGTTTTATAACCAAGATACAATCTATATTCGAATGCGAGGACAAAAAAAAACGGCAGGTTTCCATGTGTGTGTGTGTAAGCCTGATGAGCAGTGACATGGGCAGGTCCCTGACCACTTTCCAATCATCAACCAATGTGATCGCCCTCGTCATGGAAACACACATAAATCGCTTGTATACATCTCTATAACTCCAACCAGCGCTTATTGTAAACGCACGACAAGAAATCTCTGCATCGGCGACGGGCACCGCGCTTAATGCGACGAAGGGCGCTCGCTTGCGTGATGGCGGCGCTAACCTTTTTTGCCGTCCGTGATCAGGTCCTGTTCCCCCTTCAGGACCACCGTCAGGTTCCCCATGGCGGCACTCAGCTGCATGACGCTTCGACGGGGGTCACTGCTGTCCATGGGCTCATGGTGCTGAAAAGGCACAGTGATGAGACGGATACACGCAGCTGCCGAAAAAAGGCCACCATGCCACCGTCGGTCGGGGGGGAGGCAACGCGGTCGCTACGTGTTACGACTGGGCTAAGAGACCCACCAGAGCCTCATATAGGCGCGTGAATTCCATGAAGTTGGGTGTAAGGATGGCCTTCTGGTATCCCTGGATGACAGATGGTTGCTGGGCAACAAGCCATAATCCGTCCTGTTGTAAACAAACAAGCAAACAAACGTGCATGTACACAGACAGACGGACGGACACTCACCGGCAAACTAGAACCAGTCTGCAGATGTATCTGATCTGACTGTTGGTGTGCTATTTTTTAAACCAGACGAGTACTCACTGCATCGATGATTATAGGAATATCTCTTGCTTTGGACTTTTCAATCACCTCCTAAAAAGGGGAAAAGACGACAGAGGTCATGATAGATTAAACAATATCCAAAAGGTGTGTGTTTGCAGTGATCCTCCGTTGTTATCAATTGTATTATTTTACATGACAAACAACATTAAGCAAAAGTTTAGTTGTGTTTGTGTTGTTGTGTACTGTACATGCCTTGGCCGTTTTCAGTAGCGCCTCATCCCTCCCGAGGCCCGGTCCGACCACAATGCTGTGCAGTCTGGGTAGCCACTTGTCCATCTCCTCCAGTGCCTTGGGGCTGTCACTGCGCACACATAGCACAGCATGTGAGCCAACACATCAACAGCGAATTATGGCCCCTGTTTACGCGAGATAAATATGTAGATTCTAGTACAATTTTAAAATGTATCTAGATTAAAAAACGAAATCCGGTCACAAGGAGAGCACAACATGCTCAGAATCGTCTCGGCCTGTTTAGACGTGGAGGAAGTTTACGGGAGAGATCCCCACTTGCTATGTGCACGCGCATTACAGCTCTATGGTTTGTACCATCTCCGAGAATGAGACGTGGTGTACCAGTTTAGATTGCTTTGGATAATGTTGCAAATGATGTCGAAGGACAGAATTGCAAGGATTAGAAATCGTAGAATCATGAAAGGAAAGCAGGCCCAGCACGGCGACGATTCACGAGACATTTGCAGCACCGACTTGACAACGATTCCCGCTAGACATTCTGTCTCGAGAACCTATCGCTGGTCAATCTAGATTAAATGCAGCGTACACCACCTCCGGAGGTTATCTACATCTCTCATACAACCGCTCCTGCCTGTTTGGACGGAGAAAACATCTCTCTTTGTGTCGCAATCTCACAACCATTTTCAATTTGAGATTTGAAGAGAGATGAAGAAACGCTCGTGTAAACAGGGTCATTGTATTTTAAGAAGGAAATCACTACAACTACTACTACTAGGATACTAGGTTGATACTTACAGCACCGGGTGGACTATGAGCTCAGGACTGTATGATTTGATAACGGTTGCAGCATCCCTGGTACAGAACACGTGAGACAGGTCTGCACCCTGGAGAAAGGGCCAGAGAGAAACACAGTCCCTATACAAGCACCTTGGTGATCGATATGTCAGAAAACAACAAGAGTATTGTACAGTATATGTCATTTGTCATCGTAATAATATTATTATTATTTACCACTTTCAACGCAGCGATTGCAGCAAAGTACGGGGCTCCTGTGTACCTTCACATGAACACATTCAGAGGTCAACGTTTAAACTGTTTGATCATGTGACTTAAACTTCCGTTTGATCGTGTTTCCTCGACCGCGCGTGACCTACTCTTGGCAGCCGCCGAGGATCCCGATGCGTCCGTCTTGCCCCTTGTGCTTTTTGGAGGTCAGTGCAGGGACGACGGCCTTTATCAGGGAGAGTGTTTCCTCGTCCATGCCTCCGTGTGACAGAAGCCCGAGGTTTAAGTAGCGCTCAAACACTGCAGGAAAAAAAACATGTTAAAGTTCTTGTTTTTTTTTTTTTTAAGTTAAACGTGAGTTAAAGGATATTTTGTCATTTTCTACTGGGGTCTCTCCCCCCCCCCCCCCGTGTGAACGCGAGAATGTCGGCCAAACACAATTGCTAATATGTATCCCAACAAAAACATTATTTTGGTATCGAAAGACGTTGATCTAGCGCTAGGAAATGGCGGTCACGTCGGTTAGAGTTTCCACGTTCTCATTCATCTTCACACCGCCTCCACGCTGTGTCTCCACAGTTCAAGGCTAGTACCTAACGCCTGAGGATCTGACTGTAAAAGCTGACTTTGCGGTTTGAGGCAGTCGGCCATCTGGTGGGGTGGAGTACATCTGAGGTGAGCGGGCAGGCCACGTGTGCGGGAGGGTGAGGCGGAGGCACTGGGGTACGCGGGGGTATGGGCGGGTGGCTCGGTCCTGGAAGAGGCAGCTGCGGAGGTGGGATGGGCCGAGGAGATGCTGGAGAACATCTGGCCGAGCATCTGTAGCATTTGGAGCTCCCTGGCGTGTTCGGCCTCTCTGCGGCGGTCTTCTGCCTGCAAGCGTTGCTCCTCTATCCGATAGAAGCCCTCTTCGGCCTGGGCGCTCTGCTCCAGGAACTGTTCCATCAGCTTCTCCATGGGGAAGTTGGCGCGCCGTTTCTTTGGCCGTTTAGCCCTGCTGGAGGTCAAGGTACTGGTCGGCTGGTTGCTGTTATTGGGTCGTACGGAAGTGCCTGGACAGTGAATGACAGGATGCCTCTGTTAGAAAACTATTCATAGACGTAGTACTATTATTTACACTGTGTGTGTGTGTGTGTGTGTGTGTGTGTCTGTCAGGTGCATAAGTGAGGTGTATTTACCATTATTTCCGACGGTGACTTTTATGGGAATAGGGATAGGAACAGTTGAGTACTCCAACTTCACTTCGGTCTCAGCAGGCTTGTGGAACTCCCCCATGCTCTCAGAGTACGGGTCGTGAGCATCTTCTCCCTCCTCTTCCAGGCAATCGGCGGTCTCGTCTCCGCCCGTCCCGCTGTCCATGAACTCCTGGGGATCAATGGCCGGGCGATTGCTGAGGATGTTCTCCATGGCGTCGTAAAACTTGCATATCTTGTGGTACTGCCCATTGTTTCGGATGTTGCCTTCCTTCGCCAGCAAAAACTGCCTCTTCAGACTTTTAATGCGCACTCTGCATTGCTCGGGTGTCCGCTCGAAGCCCGTGGCAGCCAGCCGTCGGGCAACATCGCGGTAGACGAAGCTGTTGCGGAAGTGTCCATCCAGGGCTATTTGGATGTCCTGCTCCCCCCATATGTTGAGCAGGGTTCTGGTCTCCACGTCCGACCACAGGAAACCCCGAGTCGTGTTATTCTGCATCGTTGATCGCAACAACAACAACAAAAAAAAACAACCGCTTGGTTTCCAATCCGGAGTCGTCGCTATTTTTAGCGAACGCACGTTATTGCGTTTACTGCCGAGCCACAAAGCATCGCAATCTGCTTATCCCTCACAAACACAGTAGTTATTGGAGTATATTTTTTGGGGCTGGGGGGAGAGGAGATTGTGTGTTTAGCGTTCAACTTCTGGACAATTAGCAGCATCTCGTCCTGAGCAACTCTTCAAACGCTAACCTTAATGTCTTCCTACGCATCTCTACGTCATTAGCTTAATACATCTGTAATGACACTGGCTTTGGACCTGCCTTCCCAGTCACTTCCCGATTTACCATTAACGGGACAACTGACTCGGGATCGGTTTGGGGGTCGGGGTTTGTGTCAGTGGATAACCAGAGCCCCGTCCGCCATGTAATAAGGCCGATGTGCAGGCGGACGTCTGCGGGGTCCTAGAGTCAGCTAAGAGACGGTGTGGCGGCGCCGTCCTAAGTGTCTGCAGAGGTCTAACAGTGTGGCCCCCGCTGGGGAGACGTGGGACGTGTCTGCGTGGACTGCGTTCACTTTACCTTTTTCGTTCAAACATCCTAACGCAATAGCAATCGACAGGGCCACCGCGAGACCGCAAAACACGATCATCTGAGTCTCTTGTGGCATCTTGCCATTGATATTCCCACTTGAATTAATGTTATCCTGAGGACAGGAGACATGCGCTATTTGTCCGACTAGGCCCCCCTTTGTTTTTGGTTCTTCTTACCTAAACTCGTATTGCGTGTAAACGCAGGAAAGAGTGCAGTAACATTCCTGATCATGAGCACTTTCTCAGTCCAGCATTGGCTAACCACGGGCTAACCTCGTCCGCAAAGCGTTCTCGTCTCACGGCGAAGCGCCTGGAACCGGATGCTCCAAATCAGCGTTTTGGCGAGAAGAGGAGGCGGGACTTTCGGTTACATGGGTTTAGAGGCGAGAGAGAGAGAGGGAGGGACTTTCGATGGAGGGATATCGGTTTCCGTTACATGTTACGGATATTGCGTTGTCAATGTTTTCGTCAAAGCTGAATATTTATCCTCTTTGTCACTGTTGTTGTTGTTATTCTCGTCACGCTCTTATTATTCTCGCTCCGGGGACTGTTAACTGGCGTACACAGCTCGAGTGACCGGAAATTGCGGGGTGGTAGACCGGTATAACGCTACAATCAGGATCCTCTCTCACATAGCTTTGGTATTTTTTTAAACGCTGGAATGCAATTGGCTGCTGCTCTTAAAGGCATAGCGGTGTCCTGCTCTGTCCATACGTTCAGTTTCATTAACCAGTAAATCACGGACGAAGGTGTCCAGGGTCTTCTTCCCAGTGCTTTATTTGCAGGAAGTGTGTGTATGTGTGTGTAGAGGCTCATGGCACTTGTCTGTCGAGCACTCGCAAACCACACCTCGTTTGCCGTTACAAATCAACCCCACGTCCCTCGTCTGCATCAGATGTTTGACACGCCAGGTGACGCTGCCCTTCAAGGCCGTTTTTCCTGCGAACATTTAACTAATAGGTAGACGTGATGTCTCCCCGTTTGCAGATCCTACGAGGAACCCTGGCGCACCAGACAGCCACTGTGTCCGGGGTCCAGTCAGTCGGCGACGGCACTCGCAAGTCCGCCTATCGGGGGGAAAGCATATAACTAAATCGCACGTACCTTCGCCTCTTACTTGCAGTGCCCTACTGGTTGGAGCTACTTCCCGTTTTATTGAACCTAGGTTACTTGTCCCCACTTAAGTCTATTTGACTACAAGTGAGCAATCCCGGCAAGCCTGCGCACGTTGACTTTAAACAAAATGCCCTATCTGAACGACTTCAGCGCTGTGTTTACTGGGTTTAGTTCCGCAACGGACGCGAGTTAGACGAGAGTTTTGTTGATCCGGGGTGGGCCGTGCTCGCTATTTATTTATTTACAATGCCTGAAGTGTCCAAGATGAAGAAGCCCGACGTCAAGGTTGTAATCCTGGGAGACACGAACGTGGGAAAGACGTCCCTGCTCCACAGGTACATAGAGAGGAAGTTCAGAGACACGATCAGCACCGTCGGAGGGGCTTTTTACCTCAAACAATGGGGACCCTACAACATTTCAATATGGGACACGGCAGGTAATACTGGGGTTTTATGTTGCACGGCCTTTTTTCTTGCTTTGTTATTTACCTGTACAGCGCGTGACGCGTTCACCTGGGCGACCGCCGCGTGCTGCGGTGCGAACACCTTCACCATGCTTCGATCGCAGTGTGTTGTTGAGCAGGGTCGGGGCCGACGGACACCAATAACAACACGTTTTGGCCCCTTTAACGAGCCCAGAACCTGTGAACTACCGGTCCAGTCCTCTCCCGTTCCCATCGTTAGCATGTAGCGGTAGCGGCGAGGGGTTTATAGATGGACACAAAGTGTCACAACAAACAAACAAACAAACAACAAACCAATCGTGATATTCTGCAACTAACTAGCCTATACAATGTTTTTCTTTCCAGAAAAAAAAAAAAGCATGTCAGTGTTTATTTACACTATGTGGCATACGGTGAGGAACTTAGTAAATATGTGAGTTGACTGACATGTATGAGTAAGGACGAGCACCAGATCAAGTCGTGCTGACGGATCATTTTATGAAGTGTGGACAGTTCATGTGATCCAAGCGAGCATAGCGAAACTCCCAACGGTGCAACGGTTTAACGGTAAAACGGTGATCGCAGGACGTTGTACACATGTGTGTTCATGTCGCCGGGAAGTCCTCTTTTTCCACGATTTTGTAACTACTGGCCCCACGTCACGTGTGTGTGTGTGTGTCATCAAAATTACCCAATGCTGGCCTCATGACCTCTGATGAAATCTTTCATTTCTAACCTCTGGGCTACAGGAGTCCCTGTCTCTGGTCTTCTAGGTTCTGGGTTCTTGTTCCGCACAAGATCAAACGGTTGGAAGTCATATTATGTTACTTTTACATATTTTTTTGCTAAACAAATTCAGCATGTGTCCTGGTAGTTTTATTTTTCCTCCGGGGTCTAACTTGTGTTTTTTTTTTTTTTTTTTTTTTTTTCTTTCTTCTTTTTTTTTTGATGGCTTAATTTGAAGGCTACAGGCCATTCAGCTGGCCGACTTGTTCCTCTTATCAGCCACATGACTGTGTTGACATACAGTGACTGAGGCAGAAAACCTTGACTCCGTGTGCTGTAACCTTTCCCACACTCACGTGTCACACGGTCCTCTCCAGAAAGAATGATGATTCCTCATTCTGCGGGGAAGGAGGGGGTTGTGGTGTTTTTTGGGCCTAACCCTAACCCTAACCTTACCGCATACTACTGCTATTACTGTGAAGTGACTCTCTAGGTTTAAGAAAATGCTATTTCCTTTTTTGGTCCCACAGTGGATTTGATAAACAATGGGAAAATGGAACCGTGGTATCTCTCATGTAAAGAATGCCAGATGACAGATGACATTCCCCACACATTGTTCATCCATTAAGCTTTCGTTTAAGCAACAAAGCTTCTCTTTGTTGTCCAACGGCGACAGCCAGTTGGGAAAAGCCGAACACAAATGCGTCATTAAATGATCACACAAATCATATGACGCTTTTCTTTTGTATTAAAAAAGACAACACATTTGGGTTTCTTTATTAAACCAGTAATATAGCATCCATGTTCATGTTTGAATGTAAAAAAGTATCTCACTAACCCTGATAATAATAATAATAATAATAATAATAATAATAATACAAAATGTATTTTGTATAGCGCTTTGCAAGACACTCAAAGACACTTTACAGCAAGAGCATTCCAAAAATAGCAGCAGGATATCATTTAGAATTAAAAAGAAGGTTCAAATGTAGGGCAGAAAGACAAGACAATATGGCAACGTGTGGATGAGTTTGTACATCAAGACTTTACACATTAAAAGAAACATTTGAAGAGATGAGTTTTGAGGGACGTGTTGAAGGAGGAGAGGGAGGCGGAGTCCCGGATGGGTTTGGAGGAGGGGTGCAGGCGATGGAGTTGCCCCAGGCTGGGTGTTTGGTCATGCTGGGTGTTTGGTCATGCTGGGTATTTGGTCATGCTGGGGGGGGGTTACATTTCATTTCCCTGTTCTGATCACCTAGCTTCGCCTAACATGTTTCACCGCCACACATGACTCTTGAAATCAGATTTGTGATCATGGGGTAGCAATTGCATCCCACACATATCTGATCTCTAGCCACACGTCCTCAATGTGAACAGTCGAGGCAAAAGATCTGAGCAAAACTCTGCATTTAGTTCTAAGGCCTATCAGGTGAAAATGGCCATTGATTAGCATTCGCAAGAGAGATTCGTAAAACATGAATTATATTTTCCTTTAAGCAAACCTAACAGATTTTGAGTAGTTGGCTTTCATATATTGTATTTCTGCTTTCAACTCAAAGTCCCGCAGTCTTAAAATGACTAATAAAAAAACCCAATCAACAAGTTTGACGAAGTAAGAAAAGTCATGCGTTATCTGCCGCTCTCTCCCCAGGCCGGGAGCAGTTCCACGGTTTGGGCTCCATGTACTGCCGAGGCGCGGCAGCCATCGTGCTCACCTACGACGTCACCAACTGGCAGAGTCTGTTGGAGCTGGAGGAGCGCTTCCTGTCCCTGACCGACACCGCCAACAACGACTGCATTTACGCCATAGTGGGCAACAAGGCCGACCTCACGGACCCCCAGGCCCAGCTGATGGTGGCGCCGGACGGCCTCGCGGACGACCAGGGCGAGGGCGGGGAGCGGAGGACAGAACCGTGGGTCCCCTCCGCCTGCCCCACCCCTCCAGCCTCGCCCCGCTCCCAGCCCAAGCAGGTGGGTCACGACGAAGCCACGGCCCTCTACGGGAGGATCCTGCGCTACAAGGGCCTGGACGAGAAGAGCAGCCTGCCCGCGGAGAGGATGTGCTTCGAGACGAGCGCCAAGACGGGCTACAATGTGGACGCGCTGTTTGAGACTCTGTTTGACCTGGTGCTGCCTTCCATCTTGAGGAAGAGGACCGAGAATCAGAGGTCGCCCACGGTGGACCTGGAGGATTACAGGGAGGCCATCGGCAAGCGGAGAGGCTGCTGCTAGTGGGCAGGTGTCGGGTGGGGAGCGCTCCCCGACAGACAGACAGACAGTAGTGTCTGTTCTTTTAAAGGAATCTACGAGCCAAGTGTGTAGTTTGACCAATACCACTGGTATGAACTGGACACCCGATGACCTTGTGCTGTGACTGTTACTTTTGTTTAGTTCTTGCACGCACACACGCGCGCACACGCACACGCGCGCGCGCGCGCGCACACACACACAC
>OMNR01044466.1:0-12457 GCA_900303205.1 Mora moro
ATGAATAGAGCAGGTCTTCCAGCATTCCAAAGTGCAGGGCAATAGCAAAATATTTCCACTGCTAGGATATATAGGTGTGTATATGTGTGTGTGTGTATATATATATGTGTATATATGTGTATATATGTGTATATGTGTATATATATGTGTGTATATATGTGTGTGTGTGTGTGTGTGTGTGTATGTATGTATGTATGTATGTATGTATGTATGTATGTATGTATGTATGTATGTATGTATGTATGTATGTATGTATGTATGTATGTATATATATATATATATATATATATATATATATATATATATGTGTGTGTGTGTATATATGTGTGTGTGTGTATAGATATAGATATGAATTATTAACCTTTTGTAACTCAGGACATTGTGTGTCCTTAACTGAACGACATCATATTGAGGGACAAATAGCTACAAGAAGCAGCTGTTACAGTGCAGGTACAAAGTAAATACAGTGTCATGGTCTAACAGATACTGTAGATACAAATGCCTTTTCATGCATTGTTTACTCCCAGCTCTGTAACAATATTTGCCACGGGCCAATCATAAGCACTGGTCCGTCAAACTGCTTGAACAACCTTTAAAGGTTATAAACTACATAGCCCTCGACAGTTTGGAAATAAAGCTCCATTTTCTCTATGGCGTAAAATAAAATACAACATACAATGTCAAATAATCAGCCAGTATAATGAGATTTTACTCAAATACAGCAATATTTATTTGAACAGTAGCATAACATTATGACTCAGTATTGTTGTGTTCTCTCCCCAATAATCAGGATCATATTATTCTTGGTTTGCCAGTTCTGGTTTCACCAGTGAGGGTATTTTGCTTGTATGCTATCATAATATCGCCTATGTGCCTTGCTTATTACACAGACAGATAAGCTGTAATGTGACAAGAGAAAGGGCTCTATTATTGTCAATATCTATTACATGTATTAATATATTATGAATCTAGCATAGTTCTATCACACCATCGACTCGTATTGCCTGAAAGCTAGCACATTGGCCTATTGTTATTTCAATAGACTTTAGGTTTTTGAAAGGGTTCAAATATAAATATCAAAGATAGTTTGTTTAAAAAATTAAGCAATCCACATATGGCCTCACAAAGTCCTCCATTTTGTATGGAACATGAAAGGGATTGTTGACCTGTAGTTCTGTACGTGTCTAATCTACACAGTCTCATATAAAAAGCCTCATATCATCTCATAAAAAGCCTTATCTGAGATGCAACAGTGATCATTTGTTTTGCCTAACCTCATGTTAGTTGGGCCTTGAAGGTCATGTAAATAATGCATTTTCTCTATTAAAAGTTCATTAAACCCATTCTGGACATGTACTCCTGTTCCCTAGATCATCACCTCACTGTCTTTCTCACCTTGTGGTAAGAAAGAGTAGGCTTGCATCACTTAACTCCTCGACTCGGGTCCGCTAAACTTTGGTGGGAAAGTTATGATTCAGTTTGCTGTGTGCTGATTTTCAATTAAGGCAAATTGTCAGTTACGACCTCATAAAATGTGCATTAGGCTGACTTCCTGATTCTGTTCCTGTTCCAGCAATGTAGTTTTAAATATCTTCCAACACAATTGAAAAGACAGAACATTAGCCTCCCCACAGTACTTTGTCATTATATATATATAAAATGTCAATCATTTGTTCTATTTAATATGGGAGACATGTAAATTAGCGTCTTTGCTGCAGTCTCGGACAATATTAAAAATGAGATGCCTGAAATGACACGTATATTACAACCCATGGCTTTCCGATTTGTCAAGCTCCATGGGTGCCGGGCGGTTTAGGAGACAATAACAACTGAAATGGCTGAGCCTAGGAAGTGATACACATGTAGAAGGGTTGGTCCTTTCTGTAATCAGCTCACATCAAATCACTCATTGAGACAAAAGACGACACTCACTTTGGATTCCAGAGCACAGTTTAGCATGTGCACGTCAATTTATGACAGATGTTTAATTGGTGTTATTACTGCTCTCCTAGGATTCCTGTGTTTGTTTTACCTCCGAAATTGTCTGTGTGATTATGTTTTACTTTTAGCATTACAGGAGGCTGTGAACTATTCAAAAGTGTGTAAGTGTTCACCCACCCAAGCTGCTCTGCTCATCTTAGTAGGAGTCAGTTATACTCGGCACATTGTTTAAAGAGCCCAAAGGGGGGTTGGAGGGGATTTTCTTTTGTGGGCATCACAGGGATAAAGAAAAGCATGCTGCCAAGTCGGTGAGTAAACATCTTTCATGTTCCATGAAGATTAGTCACGTTAATGCAATGTACTTCTATTTTAGTGTTTGGTTATACATCTTTGTACTATGGGATGGGTTGACATGCGATGGTGGTTGCAACGCTGCTATAGGACACATAAATGTGCTCTTTATTGTCGCTGCAACTTGCAGCCTTGCTTTTTCCATCAGGATCCACGTTTGAAGGAACAATTTTTAGACTGTTTAGACCGTTTCGAAAATTTGCTTTCAAGGCCATCTTGAAGTAAGAAAAAAAAAGAAGCTTCAAACCTGTTTTCATTACAGTCTGTTCATTTGTTCTTCGTATTAATGGAAGCCATTCATATGACGGATTTTTACAGAAGTCTGTCAATCCTATATACGATGTTGTGTGTGTGTGTGTGCTGATACAACAATCCTGCATCTTTCAACTGGAATCAGTTTGTCATAAATGAGAACACTGAGCTGTTTTCTCATCCAGTCCTGAGTCAGCCAATGACTCTGTGTCCGTTTACTTTTAAACCATTATGGGGAAGAGTTCTCTATCGCTAACCTGGCCTTGTGGAATCCATCACACCTGCTGAAAGTGTTTATGAAGTTAAAAAAGTGATGAAAAAGGTTAATAAGTATTGCAAAGTGATAAATGCTTTGTCTGGACCATACAATGCATTTTGTTGTACATACAATTCATGAACTTTGGTCCTGGACCTTGGTTCTGGCCACGGTGTGTAGACTGATACCAGGCTATATGCTATGGAATGATTCAAAGGCACTCCCAGTGTGCAGTTGACTCTCAGCTGAGATGAATGAGCATCCAGTACGGCGGCCTCTTCCTCTCACCATGTCAGATGTGGCTTAACGACAGTATTGCCTGCGACAAGAGCTCTAGGGTTGGGCTGGCCAGCGCGATGCACCAGATCATGCCGCGTGATCGGGCTCAGAGTTCACCTCGGCATTTTCGAGGTTAATCGCCAAAAATCTAAGTAGAAGCATTCGCTCATTTGCGGCTGATTGTTGTGATTGATTTTGCATTTGTTAGCATAGCGGCATGGATTGGTCGACGAGTTGATATCCGGCACTTTGGTTATTGACGATAAAAAAGCTCATGAAAATTGAACACAGCGGTGTTTGCTGACCCCTAACAGCAGGGTGCTGATTGCAGATGAAAAAGGGCATTCACCTAAACTGCCGAGCAGAGGATTTCATCAACTGATACTAACACACCGAGTCCCAGCCCAACTTCCACACCCGTTACATTTGCAACAAGGATAATGTTAATGTCGGATGTGTTGAAGTCATACTCATGGATTTTGCATGGTAGACTTAAATAAAACACTTAATACATACAATAAAAACAAAACACCTTTAAATTCAGGAAATTTATTTTGGAGTCAGTTGTGATGATGTGCCATTGCGTCTGATAAATTATATCTGTAGCTTCTGGGTTTTGTGGTTTATTCTGTTTTTTGTGGGTGATTAAAGCTCATCGGTAGAGATGAAAGGTATCACTAGTGATCGACTCAATTCTTTAGTCTCCTCTCAAAGGCACAATGACCTGTTCTGCATCGAGTCAGAATGCACAATCCTGGCATTTGTCTGAGAACATCTGTGCTTATTTAGAGAACAGAGAGAACAATTGAAGTCCTATTTGCACCTGGGCAGGGTGTCCCTCTCCCTTTAAGTGATTCTAATTCCCCTGCCATTTGAATAAATGTCAGAAATACTGCATTCCGCTTTGGGATTGGCTGCCCACAACAGCTGGCACAGACAACCGCATAGTCAACGTGGCTCATTGTGCCTGGACTCCCACTTGCCTTTACCTCCCTTTTATTTTTATGAGATGGAGGGTATCTCTTCAACCTATTCTGCTGCCTCTGACTGCAGCACAATGAGAAAACAGCCTGCCCATTTTTCCTCCCATGCTATCAGACGCAGGTGGCCGGGTGATGGGAGGGGATAGGGCTAGGGGGAGCGAGTGCCTGATCACAGAGCATGACATGGTTAATGGTAAGTTGCCGAGGACTGTTGGAGCTTGGAGGCGCGATGGCTTCATTCTGTGTGCAGGATAGTGGGCCTAGTGAAGGGGGTGCAGAGAAAGAAGTAAAACTCCCCCCTCTAGGGTCTCACACCCAACACCGGACATATCCATAAAATGTATGAAAAATGATTAGGCGCTGACTAATTACCCGTTTAGTGTCGCTGAAAGTTGTTAAACAGACCATTACCTTTTAATACCTAAAGTAAGGAATGGGATTAATTAAGCAGAAATGTATTCTTCTATGCTGCCAAGTCCCCTTCCTTGCACTCTCTAAAAAACACAGGGTGTGATGGGGTTTGCACCTCAGGGAAATAGTTGTAAATGGTCTGAGAAGAGATCTCCACTTTCCCATTCACTAGTTTTGGGGGATTGGAGGAATGAGGTGAATAAGCATTTGATGGCTGCCACAAATCCAAAGTATGTATGCTGCTTTGGGATTCATGACTTTCCACTTTTTCTTTCTCTCCCCATATTAGATATTTGTCACTGTTCATTCTGCACTAGTTTGCCATGTATTATTGATAGCAACACAGTAAATGTTGTGATACAGAACACTTAGTACTTAGGAATAGTAGCTGTTAAAAAACCAAAACATATGAACTTCCTCATGAAAGTATAAGTGTAGGGTTTGCATTCAGATATGATTATTCCTGAGCACCAACATCTCACCAATCCAAAGCAGTTTGAGGGACTTCAATGTTGTGTTTGGTTGTCGTGGTCATTGAGTTTTAGTGTGACAGTTGCCTTCAGTATTTTCTGTTCCTTATTTGAAGATGGTATGAGCATACAGCCTTATATACCCCCCCTGTCCTCAAATAAACAACCACTGAAAGTTATGTAGCATTTATCTCTATCAAAAAATACAACTTTGTATTAAGCAAGGATTTTTTTCTGACCGCTTGATCTGTTGCATGCTCAAATATATGAATGGAATTGCTCCCTGGACTTCTTGGCTTGAGCTGTAGTTGGCCTTCCGCTGGCTGCCTCTGTGCAGGGTGGTAAATCTGCTTTGGACACTGGGAGATCGGTCTTTCCACCAGGAGATTTACACTTGACATGCTCTTAAAACCCTAGTCTGACACCAAGGGCGCTAGAACCCATTGCCAGACACCAGACCGGCACAGGGCCCACACAGCCATTTAAAAGCTGTGCTTTATGGGTTTTATAGGTGCATTAGCCTGGCCCAGTGTACCCAGGACACAGGCAAAAAAAAGAACAGTGATTGACCACTTTACTAGTGCACACTTATGCCAAGAAATCGCAACTTCAGTCTGAAACCTTTCCACTAAGACATCTTAATGGACCTTGACCCTGATTGTTTTCTTCTCTCATAATACTTTTGACCTTAATTCTTTTTTAAATTTTAATTAATTTATGTTTATTTCTTGGTGTTTGGTACAAGCCCAAGACTTAATGAAATCCCATGGCTATTCATCTTTTGACATACCTCCAAGCCACTTGGTCAGTAAACCACCGTTAGAGTGCAGATTCATCCTGACATTTGACTAATTGCAGTCATTTGAGAATGATCACTAATCTATTTTATTGGCAGTACATGGCAATATAGCACAACAGGCACACCACCTTTTTGATGACCTTATTTTAACTCAGAGAAATTGAAATAGTCATCAGTGTATCTGTGTTGCCATTAAAGACCCACACTAATTGGAGGTGAATACAGCTTCCATGGCAGCGTCGTCCGGTTGCCAGACCCTAAGTACCGATGAATACCAATCATTGATAATTAATTCATGGCACACACATCTATTGTCTCCTTGAAACTCTCAGCATTGCAGTATAAAACCCCAGCACAATTTACTCCTCCTCCTCCTGGGGCTGTGCACCTGATTTGAAAAGAAATGACTCTTACCTGTCCTTCGCACCTTGTGCATCACTGTGTATGATGAAGACCTTACGTGTCTGCCTCCTGGGCTAGGGTGGAGCACTCTTTATAGCAGTAAGCAAGGAGAAAAACAGTGCATAGCAAAGGAGAAAGGAGAGAAAGAGGGGAGAGAGAGGAGAGTATAGAGTGGGTAAGTAGTAAATATGAGAGATGGGGAAAGCCCCTTTGCAAGGTGATATAAGGGGTGCTTAGGGACTTGCCTGTCCTCATCATCATTTAACTCTTATTTGTTGGTCTTACTAAACTGTCAGCAATTCTCTCCTTCCTTGGCCTTTACCTGTAAAATGCCATGAAAATGCTGACAAGCTGCCAGGAAAAAACACTGCTGGTCTTTTTTGTTGCATGCACTTACTTTAGCGAGGCTCGGCCGCACGCTGCATGATATTCTCCAGACATCGATGCATATGCTAATTGCAACTGTATATATAACAGCTGCCTGGTTTATATAGGTCCAATATGTCAGAGCCTTTAATATATCAGAACCTCTAAAAAAACATATTTAATTAATACTGATTATTTTCTCTATAAGAGGAATGATCCATTCCATTAAAAATCTGCATTTTCATCCCATTCCAATTTGTGCACAGCTTTACATACATTATCTATGTGCAAAATATCTTATGCAATACGCCACAGATATATTTCCGACGTGTGTGTCATTCACAACTTAACTTAACTTACGTAATTGTAATTCTCTTCGTGACACTATCAATATATTTCCTAAGCCTCTCCATTTGTATTTAACGTTCCCAGCATTCAAACAACTTCAACTTCAAACATTCTAGGTCTCAATGAGGAAATGGATGGACGGCACCATTCACTCCCTGGGCGTCTAACGAGTTGATAAAGTGCACAGAATCATAACTAATTAACATTTCTGATGCTACACACCTTCTAATTGGCATTTCTGACAGCATTTCTAGCATGTGCTCCGAGTGACCCCTATTTCACGGAGAGACAAATTGGGTGGCTCACTTTCAAATAATGTAGATGATGCTAATGCATTTTACCATTAATTAAACATGTGTCCCATTTACAAATTCGAAGTGGTAACAGCAAAAAGTGGTTTAACCATTCTGGCGTTTCATTGGGATACATTAAACTCCATACTAATTTCACAAATCAGTCAATCTCACAATTTCGATGACCAATCTGATGGCAGACGAGCTCAGATCTGGGTGAACAGGTCGTTTCTCCTTCTCTTGCTTCATATTTGTTTTGACCAATCATGTTGCTGGAAGCAGGGATCCGCAAGCACGTAATTGGCTATTAACAGTGAACACAAACTCGCCCAGCACTAGTAAACAGTCAAGATCTGCCTGTAAAGGTGTAGAGTATGTGTGGTTGATGGCTGGTTTAAGCAGCCTCACCTGGCCTGAGTCAGACTGGCTGTACACCTGTGGTGCATGAAAATAATCAAGGCACACAGGTTAAACCAGCCACCACCACACACACTCTGGGAGAGCTCGGACATGTCAGCGGTTTACCACCTGCTCGGCCTGTAACATCTTGCCAACATTCACCTGTGTCCTGTGTGCCAGAGGAGCCCAGAAAAGCCACCTAGGTGGCTTGTGGAAGTTATTTAGGTGGCGTGTGGCACACTGCCACACACAAAGGTTTCAAATCAACACCGTGTAAACTGGCCACTGTAGAAATACACTCATTAAACTCCCCTTCTGAAAGCTTTGTCTACTCTAGGAAACAAGGCGTAACTCCGCCCCTTCGGTTTTTGAATTGCAGGCTCTGTGCCGTCTCCCCCCAGAAGTTCTGCTATAACATAGGACTGCTGGATCCGAGATTACCTCCATACTAAATCATATTGTACGGTTTTTAAACCAATGCAGAGATTAATTTGACGACGGCATTCGACTCAGGTCTGCCTTATGATAGCCTTGTCTGTGACCTCGTGTGGAACAATTATCACCTCCAATTACCTTTCTTTGTTTTGCACAGCACACTCTTCAATCAAACTGCTATGGTGTACGGGGAAGTGACAGGGTTCTCATTAACTCTAATTACTTTCTGCCAAACCATTGGACGGTTTTGTCTTTCAGACCCCCACCCCCTCTCCTCCCCATCCTCTGAGGCCTTTCTCTACCCCCACTGTTGGCCAGCCCCCACCCCAGCCCTGTTCTTCATCACCTGTGAAGGTCTAATTGTATCTGTGGTTCTGTAACTCTTCATTAATCACTCCCGTGGCTCAATCAGATGGTAAGTGATGTTGGACATGGCCTTGTCCACCCAATTGCTCAGGTGCTGTAGTTTGTGGGCGAGATGGACAACCAACCAGCAGCATAGATCCTGTAACATGTCCTGTGACTGGCAGCGATTGCTGCCAGTCTGCAGTGAATTCTATCCCAGCATGGTTCCCTACTGTGCCAGGTTGTTGCCCTGCGCCAAACTTCTAGATAGCGTAGCCACGATTCTCCCCCCAGTCACAGGAGCTCTGGATGGAAGATGTGCAGTGATGGAGGATGGGGGAGTTGTGAGAGGATGGAGAAGATGGAGGAGGAGGAGGAGGGGAACATGGAGCAGGAATAGTTTGTTCTGGTAGCAGGATATAAATGACATGGAGATGAAACGAATCAAACTCAGGTAGCCCTGACAGTTATCCAATCCATAGTAATCACTGTGAGTATATTGAGCTCGGAGCTTCGAACACCTTAACGAATCACCCACCAAAACAGAGATCCGGAAGCAATGGAGACCTTTGGAATGTTAAGCATGGCGGTATGGTACACTGTGTTGATCTCCTTAAACCGCAGATTTAAAGAGAGCTCCACTGCGCCTGCAGTTTTAATCTCAATTACATGCAAAGAAATGTTATAGCAGACATCCCCTTGGGCATTTTTAGAGATCCAAGTTGTACATTTCCATAAATACACATTTGTTATCACCTGCCTGGAGAGGTAGGAAGTCTTGGCATTGTTCCGTCTTCAGGTTTGCATGACGTTTGGATGCTACCCATCTTCGTCCTATAGAGAACTGAGGATGAAGTTCTACCCTATTAGTAATGAATAATGAGCCTATTGGCAAGGAGGGACGTTGCTAATGGTTTTTCTAAATATTTCCAAATCTATCCCCACTGATAATCTATCCCTGTGCCAAACATCTTTATACTTGGATAGGTGGTTTGATTGCGTATTTGACTTATAAAACAAAAATTTAAAAATAAACATTTTAAAGAGTACCTCTTAAAAAAGGTGATGTTGTGCGGGCTTAGTTGGTTTCGCTGTGATTGATAGTTTGCCTTGCTTCATGGCTTTGTTTGTTTATTCTAATGGGCTGGGTGACCTGTTAGTCCCTCATCTTGCAGGGAAATGGCAGCCGATGCTGTGCAGAGCGCACCATTGATCTCTCCTCAATACATCTCTCTCACAAGAACTCTTTCAGGATTAACTGGGCTGGAGCAAGATGAAAGAGGAAATGGCCGGTAAAAGACCAGCACAGTCCTATTGGTTTGCTTTGGCATGATTGCATTTTTCAACTAGAATATCGTAGAATATGTAGATTGACTTTGCTTGAGACTTTCACATTTAAACTATGAAACAGAAAAAAATATATAGGACCTAATGATATGCTCTGGTTCAAATGTTATGTTCTGCCCACATTTCTTACCAACTGCCAGTACTGCTGCATCTGAGCACAGTACACATGGCGGACTGCCAATGGGTCATGTACCAACAGAGTCGCCTATACTTACCTGGAGGGGAATAATTAAGTTCATCATTTTGATGAACTACAGTGTTGTGTACAATCTGTTGCTTGAGAAGCCAATATCATAACACAAGGCATATCATGGGTGATGAGATGAGAAAAGCAATAACTGTAAAATTTAACAAAAATATACAGCATCCAGCCAGCGATCTACGACTAGCAGGCAGGTTTAGAGGTAATTGTGGTCATAAATCACACCTCTAACTGCCATTTGATCTTTGTTTTGTTTTTCAGATTGGAACTAAATTGTATTAAAATGGTCTTGACTACCAAGGTATTATTTTTATTACCTTTGATTAATATGCTTCCACTCTACCATGTCAAGTACCTCTTATGCACACTTCTGAAATCATTAACTATAATTAACTAAATAAGCCGTGAAATGCTGCTTGGTTGGTTTTAGTATTTGTTAAATAAGATGTTTGTTTACAAAAACAAAGCCAAAACAATACATGTCTGAATCAGCTCAAAGATATTTCCACCTCATACCATGTTAAAGGGTTTCCAGAAATCAAAAGTTATAGGCTAGCAGTTAACATAATATTATACAAAACTAGTGCCTTAATGCAATGCACATTTTATCGAAATCCTTAATAAATCCTGAATAAATATTACCCATAAATATAGTGATCGATACAAAAAAGTGAATAAAAAAATAAATACTTTTTAATAATTACGTTTCTAGCGGGAAAAACATCGACACAGGAGTCAACAACTTACCATAGGGTGGTATTGACCTTTCACATCATCTCCACATGGACCGGGATGGATGATGAAGGAAGTAAAGGTGATGGAGGACCATGTGGGGGGGCGCCGTACCCCAGGATATGTTATTGCTTGGCAAAAGCTTCTGGAGGGGAACACTATCTGTTTGCCATTTACTCAAACTATGTGGAACATATTTTGAAAATGTCAGCGGGCCACATCCTCTGTATGATTTCTTTTTTCCTATTTTTTCAAAATTGGTCTGACTGTGAGTTTTTTGTTCATGGACCCCAGGAGAATGGCCTCTAGCTCCAGAGACCTCTCAGCACAGCCTCCTTCTGGCGTATTGATCACAGCAGCTATTGGCGTTAGCCTGTGAATAAAACACTGGCCTATTGAGCCGAATTCCCTGCCGAGAAACTGAAAGCAGAGACAAAAACCTTTCTTTGCACTGTTTCTCGCAGGTCAATACCGGGGAGCTCAAAGGACATTGCATACTTATAGAGAAAAAAAAAGAACCAAGTGAGGAGAAATGTCAACCCACACTGACCAGTTTGTGTGTGGATTGCAGATTATTAAAAAAAAAACTGCCTGCATATGTATATTAATTAATCTTCCTACTTACCGGACATTAGTGAGCAGTTTTGATCAGTAGACCGAGAAGAGATCAATTATTGAAATGATTTATAAAAATCAAGGGCAAGTAAACAGTGTTGCGCCCTCGCTCTTCAACTCAGTTTGGTTGACATCAAAGAGAGGAAGAGTGTTCACATGATGTGCATCTTGATGCGAACCCCCAGCGAAAGCAGCAGTCCCCCTTGACATTTGAAATAATTGGAACATGAAAAAGACAATGTTTATACAGATTCAGAGAACAAGGATGTGCAGAGTTTTGTATCCACATTATAGGAACAAGCATTATATTATTCATGTTTTTTTTTCTTCAATGTATACGAGTGTATCAGGAGGAGAAAGAACCTCTTCACACTTTAAACATCAGACCTAGAAAAAGAAGATTGCTTTTGTTAATTCAATAAATTTTGCAAATAATTACACATAGGGAATCCATTCAGCATATCTTTTCAACATTATAATAGGCACAAGCCTTTTGGTCCTCCAATACACGTTCTCTTTCACTGCCTTTATAGACAGCTTTGCCTTATATTGTCGAGTTTTCCCTGAGCCTTGGAATGACTTTAGGTAGTCAAGTGATTTCCCATATATCATTTATTTATTTAGTAATTAATTTATTTGCGTATTAATCTATGATCTATGTATTTAATATTAAATAGTACACAGTCCTTGTCATGTGTTCTATGGTAATGCTATTGATCTTTTCTCAGTGGTCCTTTGTTTTCTGTTTTGTTGGAATATAGGGCAGTACAGTCTGGGTGCTCTTGTCCGACACGGTCTGTGTGCTGCTGTTTCGTAGCAGTTTTTTACGGCAGCCGGGATTCAAGAGACCTTTCCTGGGTAGCGTGTGAGCTCCAGTCGCCCCCTTCGCCGGGGACGGGACGTAGGACGGGTCCAGAAAGTTTGGATAGTGGAGCGAGTGCTCGGAGTAGGAGCGTTTGGGAGGGACGGAGCTGGCCAGCGGACTCGTCTCAGTGTCGCTGTCCGGTGTTGCCCGGCCACTCTGGTCCTCCCCTGCCGCTCGCTCGTCGTCCTCGTCGTCGCAGCACAGCGCGTGGTACAGGATCTTGTCACTGAAGCGCACCCGTTCCCGTGTGCCAGACGTTCGGGACGTCTTGTGGCTGTGTGTGGAGCTACAGGCCTCCTCGCTCGATGAGTCCGGTGTGACGATGCGGGGCCCGTTGGGTATAGGCAGCCCCCCGTTCATCTGCGA
>OMNR01044470.1:0-12320 GCA_900303205.1 Mora moro
CACTTTTACAAGGAGACCTTACCTGGCCAAACTTTAAAAGGCTTTTTTTTCTGTTTTCTTACAGATGATTTATACGTCTAATTACATAAAGCAACAGAAAATGTCTTATCATTAATGAGCAGGTAGGGGTTGGGGCATCTTGGTCAAGGATGCCTACAGGCAGACTGATCATTGGGGTTTGAACCCAGAACATTTCAGCTGGAAGTACAGCACCCTAATCACTAGACGGTCCTGCTCCAAACTGTGCAATTGGATGTACGTGACAGTTGGTTGGATTTGGAGCTACCTGGAAGAAGGAATGAGGAGATATCCTGAACTTCAGCCCTAGGAGTTCCTCCTGGATGTGACCCTCTCCGGCCACCAGCTCACAGGGCATGTCCTCTGGTTTGGGGGAGGTCCTTGACAAACAAGAGGTAATGTGAGGCTGGATGAAAAGAATCCAATGCCCAATGAGTTTGCCTTTACATGTGAATAAGCCAATAGGTTCGTTAATAAAGTCAATACAATGATTATACAAATGATGTAAATGGCCATGTCTTAACAAGTGATTTGTGGCAGGTTCCTTGCTTAAGGTACTTTACACTCACTTCTTTAAAAAAGGCAAATAATCAGGCAATAATCTCAATAATTTGGGTACAGTGCGTCTTTCTGACCTTTGACCTTCTCTGACAAAGTAAAGGGAGGTCACCCCGCTGTCTGCCCCCTCTCCTTCTGTGAAGAACTTCTTCAATGTGCTCTTCAAAGAGTCCAGCTCCTCCTCGTCAAGTTTCTGCAGAAATCCACAAAGAGGACAGAAGATGAAATGAAACAGCTGCCAGGATGGAGAGATAGATCAAGCTAATGGCGTACAGTAGACTTTAAAAAGGTAAGCATTACTCTTACTTACTAGGCTTAACAGACAGCAGTCTGTCCATCAAATGTCCAAACATCTCAATTTTAAGATGTATCCCTTTGCACTAAACCAAAGTGTAAATCGACAGCTGTGTGAGCACCTGTGGGTTGAAGAAGATCATGGCCATGGCCTGTTTGGTCCTGGTGGTCCGCACCGTCAGCTGCTTCCAGTGGCCCTCGTACGTCTCAGGACTGTACACAGAGTACGCTGTTGTCCTGTGCGGAAAAAAACATCACAACTCCTGTTCGCACCGAAACGTAAAAGGATTTACATTCGACTTTGAACAGGACAGAGCTGTACATCTCGTGAGGGCATTATTATTATTTAGATCTATTCTACTTTAGACACTAAAGTCACTTAGTATGCAGACGTCCTTTCTACTACTCGTGTATTGACATCTTCTTTTCCATAGATTTTTCCATATTCTTTTATCTCTTTTTAATGTTATCATTGTACTGCACTTCTGCTGTGACACCCCTGTTTCCCATCTGGGATTAATACATTACATCTTATCTTACTTTACTTTATTGACAATAACGGAGGACAACATTGTGGGTAAACCATGGCCACCTGATGAACTTCTGGAAGGCGGCGACCACTCTCTTGGCCTCGGAGGAGACGTGGGTGGTCTCAGCAGGCCCCACCACAGCGCAGGAGCCCCCCTTGTATTTCCCCAGGCGGAACCCGATGGTCTTATCCTCGCCGTCTGCGCCCATGGAGATCAGGAACTCACACTTGTTTCTGTATTCCGTCTGCAAGCGCACAGAAAGCAGAAGAGAAGCCTTTAGGTTCATAGCAAAATGAATTGTGTCAATTTTTGAAAATAGTGATGCCTGCTCTTGGCAATTATATATTATAATTCATATTTAGAATCAGGATGCCCACAGGTAGACAGCGGACACTGGGATTTGAGCCCAGAACTTTTAGCCTGGGAGTGAAACACCCTAACCACTACTGGACTATCCGACATATCCTAAAAGAAAATTACACAAATTCAATGATAAATATTATAATAAACATGATGTCCTACATGCATCTGAATGACTTGGTGCTCGGGTAGTGAACGTACCTGTGAAGGAGATGGTTGAATGTCTTCCAGTGGGCAACACATCTTGTTATATTTTCCTTTCTGTGCAAAAAGCCAGGGCCCCATGGCTTTGTTGGTGCTGCCAATTTCTCTAAAAAAGAACAACAGAGCATTACCTACATGACGTCTAGTGCCATAACACTAGAAGACATCTGACACATCCAGTATTGTTTATCGCATACGGTCGGCTTTGTATATATTCTAGTTAAGCCACAATATGAATATTCTACTTAAGCTCCTGAACTGTCCAATGCTATGAGTTATGGTGAGGTTACTATTACTACATTAGCAATTCGGCTAACACTTTTATCTTTTTTATTACAGAAACCAAAATAAAGAGCAGGTATTGATTCAACATCTCGCTCAAGGATGCCAACAGTTAGGCTGCATTGGGAATCAAACCCAAAACAGAGTCGTGCACACTAGCTACTACGCTATCCGGTCCCCCACTGTAGCTCTAGTCTCTCCTTTTTAAGCTATCACTCAACAGCTCTTACTTGGCCAGCCTCTGCAGAACGCCCTCCATCTCCTGCTGTTTGCGCTGTAGCTGCTCCTCGTAGGGTACCTTCCACAAAGGAGTCACCACGTTGGCTATCTGGACACTGAAGGGCTCGCTGGCCTCCTCTGCCTCCTGCCTCTTGGCGGCCGGCCCATCTCTGCCCTCCTCTTCATCTTCCTCCTCCTGCTGCTTCCTCTTCCTCTGGATGGGGTCGGCCTTGGGCTTGGCCAGTCGGACACTGAGCACCTGGCCCTTCCACTGCATGCCGTGCACCATCTTCATGGCCTTGTCGCGTTCCTCCTCGTTTTTGAAGGTGACAAAGGCAAACGTCTGCCTGCCGAACAGCTTGATCTTATGCGGGCTGAGGCCGTGCTTGGACAGGAACTTCTTGAGGTCGTTGAAGCCCACGAACTTGGGCAGGTTCTGGATCTCCACCTTGTAGATCTCAGAGGTGAAGAGCTCATCTTTGATGTAGCGGTACAAGCCGGGGTCTGAGTCAGACTTGCCCGCCTCTGCTTGTTTGGTCTCTGGGTTTTCATTGCTAGCCGTGGTGTCTTCTGTGGGGTCATCAGATTGTTCCATGACTGTGGGTACTGCTGGTGGTGGCTCAACCATGGAGGTGCTACCAACATCCGCCATTTGGATCTGGACAGGGTAGAAAAGCCAGTTAGCCTCAATAGCCTAACGTCACACTGTATTTTCCAACGTTATCTGTATAACGCCATAAGCCAGCTGTACAAAACCAATGTACCACTTACATATCTCGCTTATGACACCGCGGATTATACCAGTGACAGAATGAATGAGATCGTGTTAACTAACGTGATAACGTTGGAAAGTTGACATGCCACGATTCCCATCAATATGTCTAAAACATAGAAACAAGAGTCAAAATATTCGCTAAGAAAATATAGGGACACTGCTGTCGTTACAGCAGTGAAAGAGCATTTGATTGGGTAGTTTCGTAAGCACACTTACTACAAGACAAGTTCCACGTTAAAGTACGCAACACGTCTGCAGTTAATAAGATTACGAATTAATCCAATGTAATAACAACAGGTTTGCAGGTTGCGTGGTGTATACAGATGTATAAACTCACGGTGCCTACCTTCTTTAACTGCAGCAACAACAGGGCGCTACCGTGTTACTGTAGCCATGTGCAGCGGTGAACTCTGACTGGAGGCTCTGCATATTTTAACCACTCCCCTTTCCTGTCATCGTCGTAAAAGAGACGAATGGATTAAAAAGATGATATATATATTTATATATTGTGGTATAATCTCACAAACGTTTTTAATAGTTATAAAATAAACGACCGTGGCGGTGACTATATTGCACCAAACACAGACACAACTCGAAATAAACTCAAAACACACACACACACAGGAAATAACAAACAGGAAACCAATAATTAAATATTATGTATTTTTAAATCGGAAATATTGCGCCTATCGTAATATGTTCGCATACTACTTTACGTGTCACACATTTGTTTTCAAATATTTCCCTAAATTATAAATATAAAAACTTTACATATAAGTTGGATGACGACATTTACATTAGAATCCACAACCACATCAAGCAATACAGATTATTAATATAAATGTTGTGTTTAATACCGTACATGTACTTTACTATGTGGACTTTATTTAATATAAATTATCATTGACTCAAGTAGTCGCGTGGCGGAATGTGGGCGCGGGCAAGCGTAGGAAATTCGGCGCGCGAAACCTACAGCAGGAAGCGACCGAGGAGGAGTGGACGGCGTCAAAGGGACTGTGTGTACCAAACTACATCTATAATCTACCAACATCTACATTAATATGGCAGATCCTAAGGTGAGTCCGTGTCCCCCAGATAGTGGTGAGTGTTGTGCCAATAATAACGGGGGGCATTTTTCGCAGACAAAGGTGTGCTTTGTGGCATTCGCCAAAGTTTGAAAGGGAAGCTACAAACAAAAAAATGCCGGCAACGATCTGCCATGTCGTGGTTAGCAACATAAATACACAACGTGAACGGGTTTAAAGTACTACGTTGTGTTTCAGAGTGGCACATGTTAATGTTACGGGTATTCATGCGGATTATTGGGAAGTTTGCCGCTTAGTATAGAGTTGGGCAGCTGATAAGTTAACACGGGAGACAGCATGCTTGCGATAGCCGTTCAGAGTTGCCGTCTTGCCTTTTAAACGTCGGCAGGCGTGAAACATTCGTGAAATCACCGACTGGGTTAATTCTATTAATGCAATACTACTATAATGAAGCCGAGGTAACACAAGTGAAGCTCGCCGGGTTCTTCGCCTTTGTCTCCTCACCCGGTTGGTAGCTGCTACATGGATGGCTAACGCTAGCTTAACTGGCTGCTCTCCTCAAATGGATTCCGTCACGTTGAGCCAGGGACGACGAGAGATGTGCAGTCAACCGAAATGGCATTTCAGTGTAGCTGAAGTCGGTTGACAAATAGGGTCGAAGAAATAGTTGTCATCGGCAGCCTCGTTAAGTTTAACTGAATGGCAACCCTTGCTACTAGCTAGCTAAGGCTAGCCGTAATGGGCCTAATGGCATTTAGCTAGGCTGCCTTGGAAGTTTAAATGTTGCGTTACGAGTTTGCCAAAACAGTTACTTTGGACTAATAACCAACTTGTTACTTTACCGGTACGCTTATCAAGCTAGTGATTGGGTTGAATACGTAATTGTAGGTAGCTAACTAGGGGCACATTTACATCTAGACATTGCTCTATCGGATTCCTAAGTATTTGGGTAACAAAAAAGTTCACCCCTTTGTTTTCTGTTATCTAAAAGATGGCAACACAACTTCTCTACATTCACTGAAGTGCAATTATTAACGGATTTCACCATACTGATCTCACCAGAGACATAAACAGACTTAAAACCATCTAGTACCAACCAAGCTAGTATAAGGGTTTGCTACTTGATAGATTTGAATATGCCAGGCTATCAAAATAGAAATAAATAAAAGTATATATTTGTTGTACATTTCTAATTGATCTCAAAATCCTGCCTCACATCAAAGTTGCTTGGCTCAGCAGCAGCACAGTACAAAAGGTTCCCACACAAAAGCTAAAACTCACAAGCATGCACTCTTAAATCCCTCTATTTGCACAGGCGTGTAGATGACGAACCCACTATTTAGACCAAAGTTCCCAGGCTTTTATTCAAATGTCCACACTGTGATCTTTACAGGACGCACAAGAAGAACATGACCCAGACACTGCAGAAGACTCCAACCACGACCCCCACTTTGAGCCCATCGTCTCTCTCCCTGAGCAGGAGGTGAAGACACTAGAGGAGGATGAGGAGGAGCTTTTCAAAATGTAAGCGTCCCCAAAAGATCCTTCACACTCCATACATGCACCATACATATTCCTTCATAGTGAGTCCAGTACAATAGCTCAACAGTTACAAATCATTTAGATTTAGTAGGGATCCGCCGATACTAGCCTAAAATGCAGTGTTTGGCATCGGTGGCTGGAGTCTATGCATAGCTCCGATACTTACAATACACTTACAAAGTTAGCCCATGGGCTAATGTAATATTCTGATTTTTAATGCAAGAAAAACAAACTACTACTGACAAGTGAGACAGAACAATCAAAGCGCACAATCAAAATGGGAGTAACACTACACAAGCAAGTTTGTAAAAAAAAAACTAGACAAGAGTACAAACTAACTAAAAGACTCAACAAGACAAGGTTAGTAGTGACTCTTGCCCGTTTCCTTTCCTGCCTCCAGGCGCGCCAAGCTCTTCCGCTTCTCCTCTGAGAACGACCCCCCAGAGTGGAAGGAGAGGGGCACCGGGGACGTGAAGCTGCTGAAACACAAAGAGAAGGGCACCATCCGCTTGCTCATGAGGAGAGACCGGACCTTGAAGATCTGCGCAAATCACCAGAGTGAGTAATTCCCTTGGTCAATAATGGCAGCCCTGGTGGTCGCTGTTGCTAAATCGGTTTCAAATGAGTCTGTTAAACTGTGGGTAGGTAGCTTTCATTGTTACATTGACACTCTCGTAAGTTAATCTATAATGGACCGAAGGTAATGGTTGCCATAGTGAAGTGAAATGGTGGCTGTCCTTTTTCGGTTTGACACTTGACTGTCGTCACACTTTCAAATCAGCAGACCCACTTTCCTGAACCTGTTTGATGGCTGAATGATACTCAAAGTGAATACAACTTGCTGTAGCATGCTCACAGCATTGACCAGACTCCTCTCCCCTGGATCTCAGTTACTACCATGATGGAGCTGAAGCCCAACGCTGGCAGCGACAGGGCCTGGGTATGGAACACACTAGCAGACTTTGCAGACGAAAGCCCGAAGCCTGAAATGTTGGCGATACGTTTCCTTAATGCAGAAAGTGAGTATTGGAGTATTCTGGCGTCTATTAATATTGTATTGTATATCTTTTTTAAATATATAATCTGTTCTAAGTGCTGGTGTTTGCCTATAAGGAAAAGTCACAGAACGGTTTATGGTCAAAATAAAACATTTTGTCTTTGGCTAATTGGGAGCTAATAGCTAGATTAGCTAGATTAATATGTAGCCACCTTGCCACCTTTTAACTAGCTAAATATTGGAGTACATGTTGGCTAACACCCTTTCTTTTCGCAGACCAAAAACACCTAGTCAAACTGCATGGACAGATTAGTGCACTTGTAGTTGAAGATGCGTCAAACCACCTTTAAAGTGGTGTCAAAGCTGAACATGCAGACTCACTCTGTTCTTTGCTGCTCTCTCCAGTCTAGAACTTTTTCTGTCTGCTACATAATGGTCAGAGTATTTCAACCACTGGCTTCTTCTGAAAAGCTGGTTCTGATATGTTCTGCAACACAAAAAGTACACTCACAAAAATGAATACTAAAAAAATAAACACTTAGTGCGCTCAGTAGCATGCAGCATTTTTGTTTTTGGTCCCAATTAACATTTATTTAACACTAATGTAGTATTCACTTAAATATTAGAAAATAAAAATGTGCATTGTCTGTGTGCTTAAAATTGCATATCTACTTATTTACAATAAGTAGATCTGCACTCTGTACTCACTTATTTTAAATAAAATGTCCATAAGTCATCAAAAACTAAACGTATGTTCCCCAAAACGTTGTTGGTGATTTGATAACGTTAACACTAGGACTCTTGTTAAGCCCACCACTGACGGCTGCCCGTTCAAAGTATCTTTTATTGTAGCAGGGCTAAATTGACACAAGGGGGAGCACTAGCACTTTGGTTCAACAATATTTCAACTGCCTAAAAATAAAAATCCCCATGGGTGGATGGGCTTTATCTCCCAAATCAATTTGTTCTGGAGACAAAAGGGAGGATATCATTGCACAAAAGCAATGGCTGCAGAATGTTGCAGATTTAACTTGATCAACTTGAGTAAATGTTGAGTAACGCTGTTTCTTTTCACAGATGCGCAGAAATTTAAGATGAAGTTTGACGAATGCAAGGAGGAGGTCAGAAAATCTCAAGAGGATTCAGGTATGTTAAAATACACAATGAGGTGGTAGGACTTGAGCTCAGTAAACATGGCTTGGTCTCTCACTAATGGTCTAAAACGGTCCTAACGGTTCCTGCTATATTCCGATATCACTCGTAATGCAAGGAAAGGGGACCAATGGCACCCTGTCAAACTGCATAGACGCCAGATTAGTGTGCATATAGTGAGAGCCATCCCACCCCCATATATGTAATGTTATACTTAAAGTGGTATTGTCAAAGCTCACTAAACATGCAGACTCACTCTGTTCTTTGCTGTCTCTCCAGTCTAGAACTTTTTCTGTTCTGCTACATAACGGTCAGAATATACCAACTACTGGCTTTTTCTGAGAAGCTGGTTCTGATATGTTCTGCAACACATGGTGGTTTTGGGAGTTCCATAAGCGCAGGCTGCCGGCTAAATAGCTGACTACTCGCTCCTTTTTGGTCGGCTACTTGTATGCCCGACATATCAATAGATATTTCTGGAGTTGGGTGCACACTTCTATTTAGCCTCCTATCATAAAAAGGCAATTGATTTGTGGTCTATTTAATTTATCATAATGTGGCAATTGATTGGACAACATAACAGACGCAATGTCTTTATTTGATGTTAAGTATATAGTAGCTTAGTCTTGCAGGTTTTTTTTTTTTTTTTTGTGTGCCGTTATGTCCCACAGTCGATCGCCATCTGACTCAATAATCTGCTGATTTTCCTTTTGTCTTGACGAGGCTTTACAACCTATTCCTGTTAACAGTTAATACCCAATTTTGTTTGCATAGTAATGAGTTTCGAACATTCGTTCCTGTCTAAAGTGTTAGGATCATGGATGTATGGGTTAGGATAGTGCACAGCGTCCAAGCCACCAGATTACAGGGTGCAAACTCCAACCATAAACAACCCCCCCAACCCACACAACATTTTTACCTATCTACCTACCAATAGGTAGAGTGTGGATATTGTGGCTCAAACCCAGACCCCTTTGGCTGGGAATCAAACACCCTAACTACTATAGCCCTAACCCTAACCCTGATTTAATTATGTAGTTATTACTGAGTTAATGAAATTAGTGATTCTATGTGCAATACTTTTTAAAAGTTACAAATGAGTGAGGAAGATCTGAGGTCAGATCTGGTCAGGTAAACATTCAATGTTGACTGAAGTGGTCATGCTCATTTGTGTCGATTTGATTGTCATGCTTTCCTAAACACAAACAATTGCGAATTATTAGCGAAAACATTTCAAATAACCGCAGAATCCTTTAGCTTGCTACATTTGTCATCTGGCTGGCTACTAAACATATTAAGGAACACACAGAGAGGATGTTCTGAGTAACCACAGCATAGCGTAGTGGCTGGGTGTTCAACTGCAAACCAAGATACTGGGTTCGATCCCCAATGTCCACAGCCTAGCTGTAGGCATCCTCGAGCAAGATGCCCAGCCCTACTTTAGGCTTAAACTATCATGTCCCCTAAATTCAGCATCATGAACTTTTCTTCTCCACCACAGATGATGATGATGATGATGACACCGCAGACAAAGTGGCAGAGAAACTGGAGGTGCTCTCTGTAAAGGAAGTCAAGAAGGTGGAGGAGAAGGACAAAGTAGAGAAGAAAGAAGATGCAAAGGAGGTGAAGGCAGAGGAGCAGAAATGAGAGAAATACGAACTTGCTTTGCTGATCCTATTTTTCAGTTTCTCCCCCCCTCCCCCCACCCCCTTTTTTCTACAATAGACTGCAAAGGAACTGAATTTGGACACTTGCATTTTTGAATTATTTTTAAGTGTTTATTTTTCTCCTTCTCGGTGCCTCCTAAGATGGAGGTCGGAGTGAATCATCCCAAAACAAAAAAAAAAACGGCGAAATTAAATCATCTCTTTTGCTCCCAGTCCTGTTTTTCTTGCGCCATGGAACGTCTCCATCTTCCATTCTAGTCATCCGCAATGATTCAGACAAACGAGGCTCGTGACGCCTAGTATTCCCACATTGGGGTATAGTTTATTTTTTTTTTCTTTGTCATTCGGAAGCAGTTAGTTTTTTGTAGGAAAAGAGGATGACGGCCTGCTCTGTCGGAAGAGGTGGAGACGGGACGCGGAGTGTCGTGTCGTGTCCTCCGTTACACCCGGCGTCCGTCTGAAACGCCACCGTCTAGACGACAGGATTTGCCTTGTGGGAAGTCGCGTCTTTCTTCCTAGGGTTAGCCTACGTCAGTGGGTTCACTGTGGACGGGAGCACAGAGTGTAGGAAGGATCCGCTCCCGAGAGAGCCGAGGTTCAGGATGTATGCTGTGACATGCAGTCTCTCCACCGATATGGTTGACACGTTTATCACACGCACTTAGCTTTATTATTTTTGTCCGTTTTTACAAAAATCCAAAATCAACGGTTAATCAGATTTTGGTGTCGGCTGAACATCTTAAGCGGGGGCCACTAGTCTGTATTTGTAGTCCATAACATTCCCTCAAATTTAACGCATGTAGATTATGTAAGATAGAAGAGTGTGACTATGCCCTATCAGATGTGTGTGCTCATTACCATATCAATAACCTTGGTAATTGTGTTTAATTTTATTTTTTTTACACCCCCTTGCCTCAAAGTGCATCTAATTGCCAGTGCATCTGTAAATACCTGTGTATATGGATGGAATGTTGCTGTTCAGTTGCACTCAAATGGTTTGAAATGTTTCCTCCACCTTCAAATAAAATCTCTCAAAGACCATGCTTGCTGTAGTGAAAATTGCATACCGTCTTCAGTACAGAGAGGCTCTAATGTAAGATGACATGGATGTATGGTTATTAAAACTGTTTAAAATCATTTAACTCTACCTGGAGAGTACCCAACTGTGTTTGATATTGTGTTGCTTTTGGGGTACAACTGCCGTAACTCAATTGGCATGTTTAGTTTTGTACATTTTATTTTTACAAAAAAAACAAGCCATTTGTAGCTCTAGTTACTGGTTTCATTTTATGTTTTTCTTTGGGTCATTTAGTATGAACTCTTTGGTCCTTATCACCCTCGGTGGTGCTTAATGTTTTATATATTGTGTATACAACTCTTCTGCTGAAGTGAAACAACTGCACTATGTACCGTTCCACTGCAGCCCTCACTTTGGATCAGTGTTTCAACTGTCTGAATAGAATTAATTAATTACCCATGGGTGAATGGGCTTCATCTCCAAATCAATTTCTTCTGGAGAAAAAGGTGAGAATATAATTAAACCAAAGCCAGGCTGCAGAATGTTGCATAAAGCAGGTTTGAGGTTAATTACAGTCTGGTTGGTGTGGGTGGAGTTATCTCCAGTGGTGGTGCCAGACGATTTTTAATGGGGTGGCTACCATGGGACCGGTTATTTTTGGGTGCAAAATTTGCCTAAATATATATTGTAATTGAATCAGGCACATACAGAACTAATCTTATGGGACACATCTTAATTGGCATTACGTAGAATTTGAATGTGACACCTTTTTCATTTAAATACATTTAAATACACTTAAAATTGAAACGTGTGGGGTACAATACTGGAGGCATTAAAGACTGCTCTCTGCTCTACGTTTTATGTTCTAGCGCACATAATACACGCACACGTATGGAGGGTTAAAAGGGCCACAACTAAATATCTAAATACATAAATAATTATTTTATTCGTGTATTTATTTATATATTTACACATTCGTATATTTATTTGTTCATTCGTATATACATTTATTTTTGTAATTATTCATTTATTCACGTATGTATTTATCTATTTATACTTTCATTTATTTATTGATTTATTTATACTTCCATTTATCCACAGTGTAACTTGCTGCAGCAAAATATATACCTGTCAACTTCCGCCATCAAAAGTCAGGGGGCGGGCTCTGCCTTGTGATTGGTTGAACTTGAGTCTACTTATGACGTAGCCTAATTCAAGATGGCAGCAACCGGTGCTGATGTTAATGACATTTTGCGTGCTGCAATGGTAGATATGTTGGCTGCAGCTGAACAGATGGAGGCAAATGCCCATTCCTATACTTTTTTTTTTTTTTACACCAGATTGAGGGCTTTAAGGAATTTAAATGATATCGCCCCTGACAGAAGTTAATGAAGCTGTATTCACGATCCTCACGGAGATGGTACAGCAACTGGTCGAGCCTGCTGTGGCTGTAATACTGTTCACTCACTAATCAGAGGCTTTAACACGCCTGACTTTTGATGGATTAAGTGGACTAATTTCGCTGCAGCAAGTTAATCTGTGGATAAATGAAAGCATAAATACACATGTGTATATGTATTTATTCATTTGTATATACATTTATTTATGTACTACATTTATTTATGTACTACATTTATTCACACATTTATTCATCTATT
>OMNR01044474.1:0-10658 GCA_900303205.1 Mora moro
TTTTCCATTACTGAAACAAACTTTGTACCCAATGTTCACAATGACTAATATTTTGTTCCAATAAAGTTTTCACACCAATGTATCCTTTTGATCAACGATCTTACTCTACCACAACCATGTCGGCAGGTGACATTAATATTGTGGGCACACTTCATATTTTATGCACTGCACATAGAAATGGAAAATAATACATTTGATATATGTATGCATTTTATATAAATTTTCAATGGTTTGCCGCCCTATGAATCTTGTAACAGAAGCGATGAATCAGTGTGAACCAACCAGTGCCTTTATCCTCCAGGCTGAGAATTACATTGACAACTTATTACATGGTAATTGGGCATTTATTGGGATTCCACTGAGAAAGATGACGACCCACAGCTAAAATGCAGCAGGACACATTTCCATACCAAAAAAATCAAACAATTCAAAAATCTATGTATCTCGTATGTATAATCAAATAATAAAAGCATTTGTGTCACTTTTAAAGGCCTGGGGCACACGCATCGTTGGTGTGCCCCGTAGTTGTAAAATCCACAGTGCTGGTGGGAAGATCCAAATGTTTGCAAGGTAAAACCCTGCTACGGTTAGTCTTGGCTAGCATAGATCTGAGCTCTTTAGGAGGAATCTCTCCAAACGCTGGCCCCCAGCACACCACCTGCCTTCCTGTTGCTTCACTGAGCGGTCGCCCTCTTAAACGCTGCCCAGAAGTTGTATCCAGAGGCTAAAACCTTCTCCCAGTCGGTGGCCACCACCCGGTACAGCTTCATGGTGGCCCGGGCGTCCTCCAGGGAGGAGTGGCCGTTCCTCCCCGTCTAAAAACACAACAACATAAAATACAATATTAACCACAAGCCCAAGGGAAATATTTAGGGTGGTTAGTTACATGACATAGAGAGGATACTGTCATACACTGAGCTCTACATTGAGCAAAACAAAAACAAAAAGAAATAAACCCAGAATCTTACACACATTATTCCTCATACACTCATGCTTTTGTCTGAACCACCACCTTTGGACTCCTTTAGCTGTGGTTGAAGCGTATAGATGCATCCATTCTGAAGCTTATAGTCCACAGAGGATCTAGGGGTGGTCATCGGCCTCACCACTATTGCCTTGGTCATACTGGAAACACTGGTTTACTTCAAACACCTTGATAGGGCCTATGTGTTGTGTGCACTTTATTGCTAATAAAATATATCTGTATCTGTATCTGCCTGTATATCCAGGGCAGGCCAATGCACATTAGCATACTTTCGTCTATTTTTCCAGTGGTAGCCAGCACAACATGTCACACATGTGCCCGCCTACCTGTATATCGTTGTTCAGGATGGTCTTGCTCATGTTCTTCAGGGAGATGGTCCGCTGCACCTCGAAGCCCCCCTTCAGGTTGAGCAGGGGGATCTTCTGGGTGTCTCTGGTGAGGGCGGGGGGGTGGACGTAGGCCAGTGACTGGAAGTCGTGGTGGACAGCGTGGCCCACCACCACTTTGCCGTGGAGCAGCTTCGCCACCTGACCGCAAAACGGATACGCAAGTCATTCACAAACCAGGAAAAAAACACCACCTTCAAATCGACCTCAGAGCAAATACGATCATTTGTGATTGTGAAAGACATGCAAGCATGAAAGCGACCAATAGTCAAAGGCAACTCATTCATTTACTAAAATAGAAAATGACACCGTCCGCATCTTGTGGTATAAAAATACACTAATAATAGAAGAATAGGAGATGGATAATCCTAATAAGAATAATAAGAATAATAGAACACTTTTATTTCCCCTCTCTCACCTGTCTCTTGGCTACCTGGAAGGGCATGGCGTTGACGAGGTCGCAGGGTCTGATGCCGCTCCAGCGTGTCCGGTAGCACGTAACGGGCTTATCGGGCTGGACGTACTCGTCGAACACCACGTCGCCTTCGTAGGACACCACGCTACAGCGGGCCAGCATGCTGACCTGGCCCTGGGGGCCGCCGCCCACCATTTCACAGTCGATGGCGACGAATTTCGAGGGGTTTATAACCGCCGGCGCCAACGCTGGGATGTTCACGCCACGAAGTAAAGAGATAGCCTTGCGGTTTGTCTCCGATACGCTTTCCGGTATTACAGCACCGCTGACATCTGATTTAGAAGGTGGCTGTTTATTATTGGGCAAGAAGTGATGAGTCAGGTCTCCACACGATGGAGGATTGGGCTGTTTCTGACCACTGGAGGGCCCTGCTCCTGGGGGGTTTAAGTGTTTTGGCTTTGTTGTTTTCTTTGACCGCGTGCCCGATCCACCTGAGAGTGAACAGCCTACGCCGGGTTCCACTCTTGCCTTTTCCTTTGTCTGTTGATGGTTGACCGCATCCGACCTAAAGATAACTTTTGGTCGTTGAGACCCTTCTGTGCTGCTCACAGTCAAACTGGATGCTTGACCTGCTTTGGATTTTTTACGCCTCTGTTTGTATGGGTCTGTCTTGGATTTAAGCAGGCCCTTTCGCTCCAAGAACTTCCTTTTTTTCAGAAATCGCTCATGTTTCAGATTCTGTGATGCGGACTTCCCTTTGTCATCAGAGTAAACCACATTGAGGAGCATATCGCATTGGTCATTTTGTGGTTGGCTTTGGCTCTTTCCGGGCGTTGACTTCGATTCACCCGCAAAGCAAGTGTTCATAACACCAAACATGATGAGAAGTACATCGGGTGGGGGGGTTCGTTGATGAAAGGTCTGGTAGAATATGGTTAGACAGGAGACCACTGACTTCGCCGACGCAGACGTCTCTTTTCAGTTTCAGTTTCAAGAACTAGGGCACAACTGCAAAACAAAAGTAATAAACGTAAGAAAGAAAGCATGCAAACGTGCCAGAGTCGGGGACTATGCAGCTATATATACACAACTGTATATATTTTTGTATTGTATACAATATGGCAGTAATGTATACTGTACTGACAGTATCTTTTTGCATTGCACACAGTATATATTGCATCCATGCAAAACGATACTGTCAGGTCTAGGTCGGTAGGCCTACTAATTTAGAAGATACAGTAAATTAAATAGTAAGTCGTAAGCATTGCTTCAAATGTAAAAACACAACGACTTTCACATCGCGCTGGACAAAAAACACATGCTCCACAATCCATAAGAATATACAAACGGATCAAAACGTGTGTAATGTCTGTAATGTTTTTGTGTGATGCTAGCTACAGTTAGCTTATTAGCGTCAGGGTTTTTTTTGTTTTTTATTTGATATAACAAGAACATAGAAAATAAGAGAAGAGAAGTAAACACCTACGTTGGTGCGAGAGCGAGTTGTGATGAAGAGGGACTGCGACGTGTAAACCTCCCAAAACGTATAAAAACATAAAGAAAAATGATTTGGGGACCTTCTGCCCATAATACCATGAGGTACCACGAGACTTCCCGCTGACATCCCGCGAGATTACGACAGACGACTACTACTACTACTACTTCCTGTTCCGGATTAGCTGCCCCACGTGTTTATGTTCTGCCTCTCGTTTGCGTCCTGTTCAGATCTGTTGTTTTATTTTAGAAATGAAATGGCATACAGCTATACATCTCTGTAAACTGAATATGATTTCTGTGTTCATTTTTAATGCAGGACACAGCGTCTCACCCGAGACGTATGTTGGCGACCAGATGTGCGCCCTAGTCGTGTAGACAGTGTGTTAGAACAGAGAGTTAAGAAATATGCTTACGGTGTTTACGTCCCGAAAAGTAGGGGCCCAACTTGGGGCTGTCAACGTCAACACCATCCAGGAGCAAAACCGTATGCTATAAATTCCCAGATGTTCACAGTAACTCTCTCATGGCAGGACCAGAGGGACCTGGCGACGAACCTTACTACGTTTCTGTCCAAATACAAGTACATATCCGACTCCTACATAATTGTAAGTCACCATTTCAACTCACCAACCGTTATTGTGATTCTGTCTGGTGTGGTGATCGCATTATCGTAATATGTTGTGAACAGTATTTGGTTCAAGCTACTATTATGTTCCGCAGGAATTCTTCACAGAGGAGCTATGGGAAAAACTGCCAGCCAAATGGCGTGAGGCGTTGTATGGTTTATCGTTTCCCCAGATCGCAGATCTCTTACTGGACAGAACATGTCAAGACAGAAGGTATTGGACTGGGTGTAGAGAGTGGTGTTTGGGGTCAGGACCCCACCTGTGGTTGCCTGATATGCCCAGACTGACTTGCAAGTTATAGAGATTGAATTGTACATTTTTCATCAAGCATACTAGGGTGTGAAAGCTAGATGGGCAGTAATTCAATATTATTGTTTATCGTCTTTGAATGGTATTGGTAATGGTATCGTCATGAAAGGAAGATATCGACTTGTGATACCCAGTTTAATAGGCTAATTATTCACAATGAGATCAGTTAGAAAGCAAAAATAGTTTGTCTGATACCTTACTTTAAATGTCCATATGCTTCCATGTAATGACCCTCAGTTATACTGTTTAGAATGGTATTTTGAATTCATAAGCATATCGTGATATTTATCAATATTATGTAATATTCCCCATAATTATTGTGCTAATACATTTTTCCATATGATTCCATTCCGAATCAGAGTTATCCTAAACATTTCTCATTAAAGTCTATGTTTAAGTCAAAGCGTTTCCGTTACAGATACCCGTCCGTGTGGCCTCTGTCTCTGCTGGCGTTTCGTGCCACTGCCCATGCGCTGTCCTTCCCCAGACGGGCCGGGCGGCAGAGTGGAGCAGGAGACCCAGTGGAAGAGTTCCTGGAGAACCACAGCCAGAGCTCCCTGCTGGGCCACATTTTCAGGAAACACGTCAAGCCGAAGAAACAGCACGAGATCCGCAAGCTTGGAATGGTACGACCTATAGTAATGTTGTATGGAAATCTATATATTTGTTGGTTAAGGTGATGCGTCTTTATGCTTATCCGAAATATTGATTGATACTGTATTAAACCCACATTTGTCATCTGTCTGGGATTAATAAAAAAATGCATCTTATCTTCGTAGGTGGTAAAACAACTTTGTGACCAGACAAACTGTGAGGCAGTGGTCGATGTTGGATCTGGACAGGTGATTATATTTAGTGCTGTCTGATATATTTATTCATTAAGTAATGCATTTATTGTTTTCTGTTGATACTCATCCCCACTGTGCAAGCTGATGTTACTGTATACTATAGTTACTGTTGTTAGTTGTCTCATGTATATTATTGATGAAAGCAAAGATGCATATGTTCTCATTTCTCGCATTGACAATTCTGTAAGGACAGATACTTATTACGTAACTTAATTTGGAAACTATTTGAAATCCGCTTTAAATCCTAAATATCCATCCTAAAGGGCCACTTGACTCGCTTTCTGTCCTTTGGCCTGGGGCTGTCCGTCACAGCCATTGAGGCAGATCGCAAGTTGGTTACCATGGCAACCAAGTTTGACGAAGAGCTCTTATGGACTTTGGAGAAGGAGAAGCGTAAATCGGTTAGTCAACTGCATTTACAAAATACTGATAAGCTCTTAATGTCCACCATAAATACATGTTTGTACATCCTAAATAATCAACCTTAGGAACCTTTGTGGATGATGGGAGTTGACTTGTCTCTCTCCTTCAGGATGGCTCCTCCCATCTTTCTATAGTCGGCCCATCTCCACACCACATGGTTGGTTGGGTAAACCCAAAGGCATCGTGGGAGCTCTTCCTCAAGCAGCTTAGAGAGGCAGAATGTACGGGCGAAGCACCGTCTCTTGGCTGCCCCGGGAGAAAGCGACGCAGGGACTCAGCTGAGCAGGACTCCGCCCAGGCCCCCCTCACTACTGGACCAGAACCTGGGGCTCTCTCTATCCCTTTCCCGCTCTCCACCGCCACTCCGTCACCACACTGCTCTACCAATGGCTGTGGTGGTAACCCACACAGACAGCCCTCAGAGGAGCCTGAGAGGCCATCAGACGAGTTGTTCGTGTTGACTGGCCTGCACGCCTGCGGGGATCTCAGCGCCACCCTCCTCCGCCATTTTGTGGAGTGTCCTCGCGTGCGCGGCATCACCTCTGTGGCGTGCTGCTACATGAAGATCACCACCAGCGAGTGTCCAAGCCCCCCAGGCCTGGTGGCGGCTCCCGCCGCTCCAGCCCCTCCAGACGCCCTCGATCCGCCCCGGCTGGTTGCCACCGACGACAACAGCGATGGCCGCTGCTCGGGCGAATTTGGCTACCCGATGAGCTTGTGGGTGCGGGGCCTGCCGGGGCACAGGCTGTCATATAAGGCGCGGGAGGGGGCATGTCACGCCACCGAGGACTACATGCAGAGACTGAGGGAGGAGAGTGAGTTGCTACGGACACACTGTTACCGGGCAACGCTGGAGACGATCATCACGGAGGCCAAGCCTGAGATGCGGCGGGTGGGCGTCCAGACCATCAAGAAGGCCCACTTGTTACCATTTACTGAGTGAGTGTTTCTTTTTTTATACCCCAACAACCACACTCTTCTCACAGTGTGATTTCTAAAACATTCTTCATACCTTTTTAAGGGTATATTGAACTATTTCCAATCTTCTCCTCGTTTCAAGTGGTCACAGGAGCCTAGGCAATAATTGACCTTAATGCATATATACGATAGTATAGTCTTCTCTTTGAAATGCATTTTTTAAGTGTACATAATGTATATTATATGCATGCTCTATGTACACTTTGCATCAAGGTTATATGGGCACTGTCCACTAAAGCCCGGTTCCCTCCATCTCCAGGTACGCCCGCCTGGGCCTGGCCCGCGTGGGGCTTCCGTCCTCCCTGTCCCTGGAGCCAGGCAGGGTGGAGGTCATGCTGGAACAGGAGGGCAGGGTAGTGGTGTACTTCAGCCTGGCCCTGCTGCTAGCCCCCGCCGTGGAGACCCTGGTGCTGCTGGACCGCATCATCTACCTCCAGGAGAACGGTGAGGTCACATGGTTGGAGCACATGACCAGGAATCATATTTTCGTAAAGTGACCTTTTTAAGCTATACGATATGACAAAAGAAAGACTTTTTCATTTCTCTCATCTCTTATTTTGTGAAGAAACAACGATAAGATGGTCTTCGTAGTGCTTTTAAAAGCAAGAAACTCATACAATACCAGCAAATGCTTTTATCCAAAAGCATTTCACAGTGAATTCAGATACATGCCACTGAAAAGCAGGTAGTGGTTAGGGCATTTTACTTAAGGATGTCTAGACCGCAGGCATCGGGAATCAAACCCAGTACCTAGGAGTCAAACGCCCTAACCACTGATTAGACTATCCTTCCCCCTACCTATCAAGTTAGCAGGTATATTAGCCTGATAGCATGCCTGCCACTTAGAGGGATGACTGGTGATTATTTTAATACATTATATTTTGTCTATGTGTGTCCATATTGCTTCTCTGTAGGTGTGAAGAGCAAATTAGTACCTCTGTTCGATCCAGAACTCTCCCCACGTAACTTCGTGCTGGTGGCCATGAAGACTGGGATAGTTGAAGAACAGAAATAGGCTTGTTGTTTAAATAAGAGAGCTATGACTAATATTTTGAGGTTTTCCTGTTTTTAGTTTTTTTGTATATAAAAGGCCTGTTGCTGTTGTATTTTCTTTTATGAATAAATGTAATAATGTTCTCAAATACAATGTAGTATTTTGTAGAGGTTTAACAAAAACAAAAAACATTTCACTACGTTTCTTTGACACCAGATGGTGCTGTTTCACGTAACTAGCATAACAGAACTATTGAAAAAGTCCTATTGCTATCTTTTAGCCAGCTGTGTTTGTGTGTCCTGTCCCTGACCTGTTGGCTAAGCTAAAGATAATGTAGCCTACATCATCCACATCTTGGATGACAGAGACATGTGAATGGTCTATCAATTCAGCATAGTACAGAAATATGCACAAATATTATCAAGTGATATATACATATAATATATATACATATGTATATATATATTTTTTTTTTACCAGACACTCCACCTCTGCTTATACCAACATATAGGCCTATCTGCCACATGTCACATCACTCCTTGTTTGGGTGTGTAAACATGCAAAGTGTAAAAGAAATAGTTTGGCGAACTTGAACAAAGTTCTATAGCAATTTCATAACTATAGCCTTGTGGAACACTTTAAAAGGTCTGGACTGAATTTATATAAATCTTCTACAGAAAACGATTAAGAGAAACTGTAGCCTACTTATGCAACAACTATGTTCATGTAAACGGTGCATTTCAGAATAAATGAAACTAAACTGAAATTCGAATGACCCAAGATGGAAAACATTTTCCATCTTGTAACAGCTATTTAACTAGAAAAGATGGTGTACCATTCAAATGTGCAATATAAGAAATGTGGCACTTTCTATGGGCCCATGACAGGCAATGGATAAGACACACTACAGGTGCACTATGCTTTCAGAACACATCCCTTCACACCACACTGGACTGGTGTAGATAGTGTTTTCAATTAAGACGAATGAAGTAAATGCCATTGAATTGGGTACAAACTGAACAAAGAAGTGTCGCCATGGAAACTGTCGCGCGAGCCGCAAGATTAGATTAGATGGGTACTTTAAATCATCCCCGAGTGGAAATGCAGCACCCCGCTCCCTGAGAGGAAAGAAGTTGACCCAGTTAAAACCACCGGATGGTTGGCCAATAAATGGCCTTCCAACTTTCTAAGTGGAAATTCATATACTCCTCTTATAAAGTTACAGTAACAGACACCATCCGTCAGACGGCATCCGTCCATACAAAGGGATGTAACTCATCCCTGGCTCTTAGTGATGACATCATTACCAGTGGACCACAGCGCTGCCAATTTGAAACGACAAAAAACCCTCGCACTGCCAAGTAGACAGTAGATAACTAATGACAGACAGAAGAGATCTAATGAAAGATCTGTTGGTGCCCCCTCCCCAAGGTTTACTTACTTGGCTGATGAATAGTCAATTGACACACAATATATACATACAAAAATATTAACAGCAGCTTAAGAACATCTTTGGCTATTTTAACAATATGCCGAGACAACAAAAAAGATAAAGGGCATGGTTAATTGTGGAATATATATTTTATTTTCTGGGCAGAACAGGACATCTTTATTGACAAAGATGAACAAAAACAGTCAAAGTAGTCCCTCTCTGAAACAGTGCAACAACAAAGTGAACGTGATCTCATGTCAGCAACGAGACCTAAATGCCGGTTGGCAGAAGCTTTTCGGGTTACGCATCTATTTCGGCAGAAACGTTTTTGTTTTCATTCATTTTCCAGGTGGACTGCAGTGCTCAGATGGAGGGGTGGTGGGGTTACTTCTTTTGGGTCTGTATGAAGAACTCATTGCAGGCTACGGTCAGCGCCGCCACCAGAACCACAAACTCCTGGAAGTCCACCTCCCCGTCCTGGTTCTCGTCCAGGTCCCGCATGATCTTCTCCACCACCAGCGGGTCGTTACTAGCCTGGGAGACGGACAGAAAGAAAAAGAAAAAAGAGTAAGAACATGAGAAAGTGCACGAGAGAAAGTAATACAATGGGGAAAAAGGGAGAGCAAGAAAGAACGATTGTGGGGTAAAGAAAGAGGGAGAGAAGGGGAATGTATTAGAGCTTCACTGCTCCAGTGAAGACATAACTGGACTTCACTTAATCATTTATTAATGCCATTTATTTTTAGATAACTAAAATATTTAAAGCCTGAAGTTATGAGTTTTACACTGCATACATACAATGTATACAACGGTGTGTTTAAAAAAATAAATATATAGAACCAAGCACATGACATTTTTTGCTTTATAGCACATACAAAAAGGGAAAAATAAACAGAATGTTGGTATCAGAGACTGGCCTACACCACACATGCAGTGTCAAAGCACACTCGCAACTGAAGTAAAGAGAAATCCCAGAACAGGTGTTCAAGGTTCCTCGAAAAAACATTGACAAAAGGGATAATCAGGTCTGCTCATGAAAAGGCTCATGATGAGGCGCCGTGCACTCGATCCCTTACTGGAACAGTCGTTTAGTTTGGCAATCACAGCATTCAATGATCCCCTACATGGCTTACAGGCGCATTTCACAGAGGCGCCATTGCGTTGTGAGCGACACCTGTGTTTTTGTCCTACGATGACACTTCTGTGACGCCAACTGTGGGTCGCTTGGGCACCCACAGTTGTTTTTCGTCAAAAAGGAATTAAGAGTGTCTTTAGAGACCCATTACACAAACTGGATCTTTTTCTATACAATCGGTTACCTCTTATATTCTCTAAGTAGATTCGTTGAGTTCACATCACAGTTGCCATCAGTTCATATTTCCACCGTTAGATAAACAGTTTGGTCGACATTTAGGAACGCAGATTTCAAAGTGTGATAAACACGCACCAGGAACAGCACACTTACAGCCAGAAATTCAGCGAGTTCTCCCTGGAGGAGGTTCTTCATCTCGGCTCGGCTCAGTTTATACTTGTCCCCCTCCTTGGACGAGTACGAGTGGAAAACGGTGATCAGGCCCTCCATGGCGCTCTCCAGTTGGGATGCCATCGTGTCGATCGTGTGCACCGTCGGTTCAAATTCCTGAGCGGGAAGTAGGAAGGAGGCAAGGAAGTCATTATGTTAATAGATGACTGCTTAGAAAAGTACAAAAGAATAACACTATTTGTGTTATGTGGATTGGCAAGTGTATATTTTGGCCTGTTGGTT
>OMNR01044478.1:0-11148 GCA_900303205.1 Mora moro
TCATGTGCATTATAATAACCGAATAATATCGGATATAGAGGCTGCTGTAGACAATATTGTGGGGAATATTGAGTTGGAAAGAGAGAGTAGAAGATGGCAAGATTTAGAAAACAAACGCTCCCTCCCTCCCCAAGTTTCTCTGCCATTGAGAAGTGTTGCATTCACGGTCTGTGGTGGAGCTTAGCTATATGTGATTGACAGGCGAGATGGATTCCCCGAACCAATCAGAGGAAAGACGCCCTGATTGGTCAGAAATTAGGCGGCAGCGTTCTGAAAGCCAAATTGTCTCATACAGCTTAGTCAACTAGAAACCGAGACTATCACATTTCACTCACTAATACCGACGGATGACTATGCCATATTTAACAAAGGATAGCTCTTCGGTATAGGTAGGATGCCTACAGCACCTTTTCATAGGCCTACATCAATTGCATTAGGCTTGCATATTAACTTCTGTCAAATTGAATGCAGATGCCGACATGAGCGGACACACACATCGTGATATTGTGAAAAATTTATTTGTTTGTAGAGGCGCTGGCGTCTGTGGGAAACCTTGGACCTATGTTGGCATCTATATTGGCAGCACACACTGGGCTTCACCTTCTTGAGCTCCTGTTCGCACCGCGGTATCTTATCCTGCAGATCCTTGATGGCACCGCGCCGCTCCTTCAGGGTGTCGGAGGCCGTCTGCAGCGTTTGCTTGGCGGTGTTGAGTTGAGTCAGCGCCGTGTTGTGTCGGCTCAGGTAGAGGTCCAGCTCCGACTGGGCCAGGTCCATGCGCGAGCGAGTCTCATTCACCGCCTTGCTCAGCTCCATCAACTCCTTCTCTTTGGCCTGGGGGATAATGGCGTGGGCTATTATCTATATACGATTCACCTCAACAAAGTTCTACAGATTAAGACCCATATCCTTAGTAGTAAGTCCAAATAAGCACGCATCACTGCAGGAAAGGTACTGCACATGCACAGGGGTTAGTTTACTCTAGCTGACCGTCTCATAAAATGATGGTCAAATGAATCATAAGGACGGTTTCCGCACAACCAAAGCCGCAGGATTCGTCAGCGACATGTTTAGACAGACAATGGTGTAAGCAGGGAGGCGTGGGGGAGTATTTGGTGTGTTTAAGGTAAAAATACCTCTTTGTCCTGCTGTAGGCCACTGGTCTCCTCCTTCAGACTCTCCATGACCTCCTTTAGTTTCTCCTCCTCTTTGAACTGGACTTTCTCTTGCTCCTCCTTGCGAGCGGTCGTCTCGGCGATGGTCTTCTCACTGCTTGCTGGCACATTGCGCACCTCCTCCAGCTACACAGAAGAAGAAAGGCGCAGAGGTTAATACAAATAATATTGTGTACAACTCAGAAGCCACACAACCACAGTGACCAGGCTTGTTGAAGTGTAAGCTGAAGACATCTAATAAACTGCTACAAATGACGGCATGAAAGCACAGCAACACCCCGCTTAACCTGAGCAAGTGTAAAAGAAAAAACGCAATGAAGGCATTGGGAGCAAGCAGAAAATAAATTGAAACCGATATAAGGAGCTCGTTTCTCTAACCGCCACTGCTCTGGGGTCGTGCTTAGTGTACGTGCGCTGCAGTTATTTGAGGCGAGGGTATTCGATCTGACGTCAGCCAATCAGTGGGGTGCGCTCGAGCACGAGCCCATGGTAGTGAAGGCACTAAAATGGCTAGTGCCATCACAGCGAGTGAGCTAGTAAAAATAAATAAATGACGGCCCCTGTCCGATTCTACGACTAAAATCCAATCGCAGACATTCAGAGAAGCAGAACATGCTGGACGCATGTTGGAGAATAAAGGTAGAATTAATGAATGACCTTCAGCATACATTGAATTTGATTTGTCGATTTTAAATCCTCAATTGAATGCCAGATCGAATTCCCCCGTTTTTTCTTTTCCCCAATATTAGCCCCACCTTCATGGCCGATATGTGCACAAATCTTAGGCTGTATAAATATTGATGAAAGCGAGGTCTAAAGTGCTGGTGGATTTCTTTCTTACTCCACAAACTTTAAAACCAGGTAAGATGAGTGTGAAAGAGTACGGTAAAATGATGTCTGAAACTATATCGGCATACACGCAGAATATGGAGAGAAAACACAAAATACAATGCTATTTCTGTTCTCAAGCTGGCTGGCAACGTTGCTCCGTGAGAGCTGAAACTGCTTGTCAAAAATCACCCCGTTTGAGGCAACCCATAGCCAGATATAATGCTGATAATGACTCCTTTCGGCTTATAGGCCTAGCCTAGCCTACAAACGCAACGTTATGAATAGCAAGCTTATGAATAGCAAGCTTATGAAGGTCATAATTCATCACTAGTCTCTTACTCAAACATGCCTAGTAGCGTTATACTGGATTTGTTAATGGGTTTATTATGTATGAAACAAGAATGGGGGGGGGGGGGGGGGAGAAAAAGGGTTTGCAGACAATTGCTTCCCCCCTGTGGCAGAAGAGAGCGTAGCAGCACAAGGCGCATTGGTTATAAGATGCGCTCTCGCTTAATTACACAAGTTGCTTTTTTTGGAGGTTGAACCGTAAACCGCAATGTTTTGGGGAGAGGTTTTAACTGTTTTTTTTAATGATATTGCCCAACCCTAGCACATATCAAGACTTAATAAGTCCTAGTTATGATTGGCTAAGCAGTGTGCAGCCCTGGCAGGAATGAGAAGGAGGAGGAGGAGGAGGAGGAGGATTGGCTGATGCATGTTTGTAGGCCATGTTTCGTAGGGTTAACTAGGGGTGAAAAGTGAACGCGGCGGCTGGGAGTGTTACACAAGCCAGGCCATAGTTGACTACCACACAGCAGAACACTGCTCCCCAGAGGGCCGCCGCGCCGCTGCCCGGCTCCCCCTCTCTCCGTCACACAGCCAAAGCCCAGCCGCGGTGGCTGGAGCAAGCAGGCTCCGAGAGCAGGGGGGAGAATGAGGGAGACACAAACGTGTAACTGGGAGGTATTTGTGTGGGTGAGCACCCAAGTATGACCAACGAGAGAGAAAGAGAGCGAGAGAAAAAAAAAAGGAACTAGAATAACTGTAGCCTGTCACACAAATCAGCAAAGTTTAGAAGTGGCCGTTACTTCACAGCCCCCTAGTGGGCAGCTAGGGAAGCTAGCCATCCTAGATACTTGTTTTATTGAGCCGTTTTTTAAATGTCTGAAGTATAATTCACAGGAAAAGAAAGGTTTCCTTGGATTTCGATGGTAACAATAAGAAGAATTTGTTCCTCGATTTTTTTTCGTTATTAATTAGGCTGTTCTTAAAAAAAACAAAACAAAACATGAAAGCTTAGTTTGAAAAGCCATGAAAATAAAATATGAATTGAATTCAAGCCTGGAACTCTTTAGTTCTAGGTTTTTAGCCAGTGATTAACTTGATTAAGTCAGTTAATAAGTAAAGCAAAGACTACCAAGCGTGACCTATGATTGTAATCACTGAAGCTCAAAGGTTTATTACAGCATTAACAATTTGACTGCTTCATTAAAGTGGTCAAATCATTTTCTGTGAAAATCTGGTTATTTCATAGGCAGCCAACAGTAACAGAAGTCTTAGAATTGACAGCCATGCCCAGCAACTGTCAAAACAACGAAGCGGTCAAGCGGACTCTCGCTTACTCTACAAGTGATGCTAATCAATCTGATCATGGCTCAAGTTTATATCCATAGCCACTGATGGATGGAAAATGGTTTGTTTGATTATGCAATAGACCAATTACATATAGGCATTCTGTAAACCCTGGGGAAATGCCCCCCCCCCCAGGCATCAGAACAACAGGCCGTGTGTTTTTAAGGAAAAGGAAATTGTATTTCTAGGGAGCATGCTTCACTATTGGCCAGTGGACAAACAGGGAAAAAAAGTAGATAAAACTACTGACTCTTTCGTACCAAGTCACAGTGTATATGAATTTGTTTATGTGAACTGGTTTCAAAATTGTCTACAATTAGCCCCCTAACCTATGGATTGAGGGCTCCTTTCCAAGTCCTAGGCCTTCACAGAGCTGAGAGAAGGCCAAGTATGACAAATGGAACTACCACGGCCGACACGGGGAGACAAGCAGGAAAGCAAAGCACGATTGAACCATTCACCAAGTGAAAAACCAACACACCTTCTCTTTATCCTTCTCCAGCTGCTTCTGCAGTTTCTTGCTCTTGCTCTTTGTATGTTTAAGCTTCTCCCGCATTTCCACGTCCTGCAGGTCCAGCTGGGTGAACTTCTCCTTCTGGGTCTCGATGTACTTGGTCAGCTTGTTCTGTTTCCTGGTGAAGGAACAGCATGTTTGCTCATCCACTCAAAGTCGATGAGAGCTACTTGATGATAATACAATAAATTACAAATACAAATGCAATATGTTTTGTGTGTATACCTAGCGAATTTTCCAATTATGCTTTTCTGCTACAGGGATCACTACTGCAACTATACATTCCATGCTGCCAACCATAGTGGAAACGTATGCTAATTTGTGATCTGGATAATGGATATCATCATCATTTTGGAGATAAAAAATAAAAAAGGCAAGAAAGCGAACTAATCAGATTGGTCGGGCTAATGAACGAAGACAACTGATGTATTGAGCTTACTTCTCCACATTTTTCAGCTCCTGGTTCATTTTCTCCATGTCCTCTGCAATCTTGGTGTTTTTCTCAGTCACCTCCTTTGTGTCCTCCAAGATCTTCTGCTTCTCCTCTTCTTTGTCCACCACACGCTTCTGCAGACCATGCCTAACAGCAAGAAACAAAAAAACAAAGAAAACAAGCCACAAATCCATATAAAACAAAGACGTAGAACACTGTTAGTTTACTATTTGCACTAATGAGCAAACACTGCACATATACAGGAAGTCACAGATGGCCATTTAAGGGCAGTTGCAGTTAATATATTTACTACGTTGGCGTTTTGGCTCCGTGTTGAATTTTCTATTGTGCCATTTCTAAACATGAAAACAAAGATTAATGGCAGGACAACAGCGGCGAGGATGTACTCACGCATAGTACTGGCAGAGCTGGCTCTTCTGTCTGAAGATGTCATTCTCCAGGGTGAGGAACTCCACAGCAGTGTTCTTCTCTGCCTCCAGAGCGTTCTTCTCCTTCTCTACTAGTTTCACTCTGTTCAGCTGAAAGATCAAAGATACCTTTGTACTGTGCACACTTACAGACACCAGACAGCTTGTCCCCAAATATTCTACCAGAATGTTGAATAAAAATAAGTAGAACAGCCAGGTTTAACAAAAAAAAAAAAGAATTACCAAAATCACCTAATACATTATGCCATCACTTACAAATAAGATTACATAATCACGTCAACCTTGAATGTCATGCTCTACAATGTTTCAAAACACATAAAAAAAACAATATATAATTTTGCATTTTTTGCAATAATTGTAAGACTTAATTGTCAATTTAATAAAGTGCAGAAGTGTTCCAAGCATTAACATTTTTTTTAAAAAGCTGGCAACTTCATTAAAAAGCTAGATGCACAATGTACACAAGTAGAGCAGTTAAGTGGTGACAGGATGGCATGACATTTTTTAAACTGTGAATTACCTTCTCCCCCCTCTGTTCATTGAGTAGCTCAACACGGCGTGCCAGGGTGAGGATTGGCTTCTTCAGGCGACAGGAGCCAATGATGTCCTCCAGGTACTCCAGCATTCCCTCGTCGTGCTCCGTCTGGCCCTTTGGCTTCATCATGGCTATCTGCTCCACCTCACCCTGAGAGGAGGACAAGACAACACACACACACACACACACACACACCCACCCACATGTAAATGCACACATGCACAGGAACCACTACAATATACAGATTCAGAGGAAGAGGGGGGAAATAAAATAACCACAAATATATTGTACAATTATTATAAAATGTAAATGTTTAGAAAAGCATACATATACATTGAAATAACATGCAGTCAGTCCAGGTCTCCCACTTGAAAGATCCCCCATACAATCTCATGGTGCCATGTACACCAATGGATTTAGAGGAGTACGAAGTAGAGCCACCCCCTCAAAACAAAACAATTTAGGACATGTAATAAAAATGATTAATTACAATAGTGTGGCTTGCCTTGCAACCACACCAACAAAACAAAAAAACAAAAACATGCAAATGACGTGAAGTGTAAATCTCATTTTTTCAAATAACTTAATTTGCAATGCTATACAATGTACTTTTTTTTTTTTTTACTGTACATGGTAATATACATATTTACATAACCATGTAACACCACAATCAAGATTAATTACATCGGTTTAACACAAGTGCTCCACTATCCGTTTATTAACAACAGCAGGAACCCTAAGAGCCCTTTTTATTTTTTTTATAAAGTATGGGAGCATTCACTACTCATTAGAAAATAAATCTCAAGTTGGCTTGTTGAATGTCAAAGCTTTGTTTTTTTTTTTAAGTGCAATGCAAAATAAAGAACAAATAATTACTTCCTAGAATACACATCATTACTTTCTATAGCTTCATGTTAGGTAGTGGTACCCAAGACATAAGTTGAATGTAGAAAAATACAAGAAACCTATGGGTTTTTTAACATCTGTTTAAATATTCTATTCCAGTTAAACTTTTTATGACATGAAATGGTAGTCATGAAATGGAAAAAATAGCCAGAATATAACAATATCCAGAATGTTGTAGATTAAAACTCCATTGAATTCAAACACATGTGAAAGGCCAATGTAAAAAGTCACATATTCACCATTTCCAGCTACGAGGCCTACGTTTTTTTTTTGTTTTTTTTTTTACAAGCAAGAGGGGGGGGGAGGGGAATCCACATCATCCTCTGCTCTGACCAGTGCACAAAATGGACCTCTCACCATAATCACACCCTAGTCACAACTTGGAGCTCCACATGTCCCAATGTCTAAGCACATGAGACAAAGTTAACAGGCGAGAATCCTGGCAAATGTACAGACTCACTACAAATCCACAAGTGCAACGCAAATGTATGCTTTCAACTTAAAAACAAATGTTTTGTGCAAATTAACCGTTCTGCCTACAACCATTTCATTCCGACATACAGAATATCAAGATTAATCATTCAGTAAAAAATAAAAAGGAAAAATGGTAAAAAAAATAAAATTGTACCTATTAAAATTTCACACAGGGGGAAAAAAACATGCATATCTGGATAGATTATTTAAAATATGAGAGAAGAGAAAGGCAAGCGTGCAGGCCATGATAACGGAGTGCGTGTTTGATCCGGCCACACTGAAGCAGCACTGCCAATATTGGGGTTGGGGTCTAGTCTCACACGCCAATATTTACGTGCTGCTAAAGCGTGGCAGGTACATGTCCAGGTCCTAACTCGTCTCAAGTCACTCCCACTGGCAGGTACATGTCCAGGGTACGTCTCAAGCCCCTCCCACTGGCAGGTACATGTCCAGGGCATGTCTCAAGCCCCCCCCACTGGCAGGTACATGTCCAGGGCACGTCTCAAGCCCCTCCCACTGGCAGGTACTCAGTCTACTGCCACAAAGCAGGCAACAACAGCTAGGCTAACCGCCACAAATGCAGTCCTCGGGTAAAATTGCAGTATTTTCCTTAAAATTCTAAAGCAGCAAATAATGGTTTGCACCTTTTTTTTCATCGTTTCAAACCATGATGCGCTGCTATAGCAGTCTAAGGGCATGAGGATACCCTCCTCTCCTTTCTAGGGTAACAGACCAGCATGGCTCTGGGTTAGCCACTCTACATTTATTAGGTGAAAAGGGGTTTCCAGAGGGCCAGAGAAACCCGAGCAGCACACATTTGACAGAACAGGTGGTGACAGCAGGGTTAAAACAAAAACAAATGTGGAGCAAGCAAACGAGAATATAATTAATTACCTGTAAAATTAGGAATCTGTTGTGGTCTAGGTCAATGCCATGGCTTCGCAGCAAAGTCCCCACATCTTTGAATGTGGCTTTCTTGCCGTTGATATGATATGCTGAGGAGTTGTCTTTGTTGGCAGTCCTGGAAACGTAGAACTTGCTGTTGGGGGTGACTTCGTAGTCATCTCCTTCCTGGCTCACATGGGGGAGGGGCACAAGACACAGAAAGCTACTTAGATCACAACAGTGAAGGAAAGTACTGAAGAAGCCATATACGCATCAAATAATGACACCAGGGATATCGAAAGATAGAAAGATCACAAGCAAAACCATATAGCCAAAACATGGTAACATGAGGCCAGCCACCCTTGAAAGCTTATAAGCCCAATCACTGTGTGTACAAGTGTATTTTATGAAGTTGCAAAATAAATTACATTTTTGAATAATATACCACAGGAGAAAGACTACAATCAAAAATATGTATCCATGTGACTTTAAAATGTTAAATTGTTAACAAATCACAAGTTACATTTGAAAAAAAATTAAAACTAAATCGGCCTATTCCACATTTTGACAGAGTGTACATATAGTATTTTTCAGTAATCTGCCTCCAGCTAATTGTATTTTTAAAAAAGTTTGTTTTTTCACTATGGCATGAAGTTACATTTTTGTTCTGGTGGACAACACACATTTAATAGCAGCATTTAAAAAAACAAAAAAATGAACTATAACATTATTAGGGGGTGATTCACAATACTAAAACATTACGAATACAATATGGCTTGTGAGGGTGTCGTCTTTCCGACTTTGACTGTTATGAGTCTTTGTTTGAATCATTAGTGCAACAATATTGACATGTGAAACTCCATTACACAACATGAGCATAGGGGAAAATGTATCTAAAATTATTGGAATTTAGCAGGAGCTGTGAAAAGTGAGTTAGGACAAAAGGAAAAGTGTGTGCGTGAGATACCTTGTCAATAATCTTTTGAAAGTGCACCTCCACTGTGCAGCTTTGCACATCTTTGTGCTCATCGGAGCTGTGAATCAGCACAGAGAGCTTTTTTGATCTGATTTTTTGAGCTCTGTAGCCAAACACAAAGAGCATGGAGTCTATGACATTTGACTTCCCACTGCCATTTGGACCGATAATGCAGGAGAAGCGCTAGAAAGGAAGGTAAAGAAAATAAATATCACTAGAATAACAGAAAATAATATTTCCATACACATGTACTAGCACAACTATCAATAAGACAATGAACAATTACCAGGAGGCTAGATTAAATGAATGTCAGCACATGACCACACCGATTTGAAGATGCTCTCCAAATCAAAATGGTGCATTTTGTAATTGGCACTTCTACAACTATAACTGTCATTTTCTATAGTGATTTAGTTTTATAAAAATGGACAAAATTACAATAATGTATTTATTACAAGTGTAGGTTCCACTCCAGAATGCAATATTGGTAATGACAAACAATGCAATTGAAACAAATTAACTTAAAATATTGTAGAAAAAAAATATCCCCATGAATATTTGTTTTATTCCTAGCAGAAGTTCCATTAGTGGCAATATTTGTTTTCGTACCTTATGGAAAGGTCCAAGAATCTGCTCACCAGCATACGATTTAAAATTCCTATTAACTAAATGCGTTATCATCAAGCGTGGAGCGCCCGGTTCATTGGTCATTGCGGGGGGCGGGGGTGGAGGGATGCTACCAAGAATCTCCTCCAAACTTCGACTATCAAACAGTTCGGCACCCTCCCCAGGAGACGGATCTGTGGCAAAAGTATTACTTTAATTCGTCATTGCGATTCATTTCAGGTGGGGACGTTTATATGTGGGGGAGGGGTGGCAGGGCAAAACAAACAAACAAAACAGGCAATGAGTTGGACACAGTAGACGAACAAGGACACCGAGAAAAGTTGACTGTCTTATTTCTTTGTTCTTAAAAATAGGGTCAACATGAAAAAGTATCTTCATCGTTAACGCATTCAATCCTAAACATTACACAAAAGCCCCATACAATGAACCTCAATATACACAGTACGCTATAGTCACTCCGTCGAGGATAAATAACTACACAACACATTGTCATTAACACAATGCAGTCAGTCACATTATAAGACTAAGATTTTTACTTTGCGGCATAAAGTATGAATATCGCCACACGAAAATACGACTACTATTGTATCGAGTTCAGAGAAGCATAAACAAGCCATATAGTCGATGTTTGTAAATAATCTCATTGTTAATATACACCATACACTGCATAACAAAACTATAGATACACATTGCAAAGTTTCTCCACACCAGCACACAACACAAACATTATATACTAACTCCACTAAACTGTCATTATTCGATTTTAAAAATAGGTTGAATGTCCATTGTCAAGTAAAGGAAAACACATTATGTTAAATATATTACCTTGCTCGTTGAGAAGATTGGAAAAACAACACTCGACGCCATCATAGTTATCACCAAAAAATATAATTTACATTTATTGATAACCGCTTCTTAAAAAACAGCAACCTATCTGACTAGGTGTTGTAAATTAATGACAAAAAAAAGAAACGAACTCAGCCAACTGGCACTCATACAGCCTTCCATCAACGACACCCATCGCCATTGAGTGAACAACTTATTTGGATTCAGAGACACCAAAACAGCCTTTGTTACTTGCCAGTTGTCGGCGGTGCCTCCTCTTGGCCATTGGAATTGGTTTCTTTAGGGGGTACACCCAGCTCGTCCTCGGAGTCATCCCGAGGCTGCGACCCTTTCCCTTTTGACTTGGCGGAGGCAGTAGAGGTCTTTGCCGTTTTTGATGGCATGATTCGAAATCTAAAGGGATCATAGGTTTAAAAAAAAAAAAAAAAAAAAAAAGATTAAAAAAAAAATAAAGAATTCCCATGACTGGTTTTTGTGCCTGTCAATCTTGCCAATCCATTTTACATAAACGACACTGTGGCCTTGCGTTGATTGTCAGGAAGTGGAGAAATAACCAAATGCACAATCAAAACGATTCGTTTTGAGTGGAAATATTTTCCAAATTGTCAGTGTAACGCTAGTCTGCTTATAAGTGCTCTGAGATAATAACGACGATTAGCAGCTATACAATATGATAACTGCTTGCAGCATCTTGCATAGTTGTTGTTTTTTTTAACAGTGGTCAAATGTTCGTCCGATTGTTTTAACACGCATTGGCACTCTGAAATGGTAAAAGTATTCCACTGAGCCAACGAAAACACCATAAACCTGAGGCAGAATAAAGTAGTGAAACCGATATATTAGGGGGGGGGGGGGGGGAAAAAAA
>OMNR01044482.1:2500-10465 GCA_900303205.1 Mora moro
ACAGCGGTTTACACCGAGCTCTAGCTAGTTGGGCTAGCTAGCCTGCTCGCAACGGCTAATGACAGCGCTGTCACCGCAATGCATGCCGCCTGTTTATTTAATTCGCAAGGTGTCTAACACCAAGATACCTAACACAAGATGTCTAAACACTCATGCTTGCAGTGTTTTGGCCCAAACGTGCAAGTCTCGGGTCCACCGTACGTTGCACACCAATGAATAGCAATCTATCGGCAAAATACACCGGCGCTAACTGACATAACGTTTAACGTTAGCTTCTTCATTGCGGCTAACTAGCCGGCTAACGTAGCAAGCGCTAATAGTGCCTGGCAGACGTTTGTCTTTGATAAGTAGAGATGTCATGAACAACCGTTGAATTGTATGTTATTGTATTGTGTTCAGCCTTGTTGACCGCCCGGTAACACGGTCCAGGTTCAGTCGGCCTCGTACAGGATGGGGTGCATGTGAGGTGTTCGCCTGTCAAAGTGGACTCAAGAGTACTCCTACCAGTCATTATTCTGACAACAATGCGTTTTTGCTATCATGGACCATATCAATTGTGGAGAAAATGTTCCTTTGTTATGCCAGTGTATAATGGCTTCATAACATTGTACACCTGTTTAACAGGCTCTTTGGTTCAGTAAGCATTATAATTGTAACTCTGATCCGAAGCCATCTGATTGAGGTGCTGCACACTTGTATATTGATATTATATAAGGGGAAGAAGCTACATACAATGTTATTGCTTGTAGACCCTCATGTCCATAATAGTTTATAGGCAGGTTTCTGATCTGTTTAAATGTAATAATAGAATATTACCAATACTAACAATATACATAATAATAATGAATCATGTAATGATCATGAATCATTTCTCTGCTCATCAATGGTTACATTAGCAATCCAAATCTAAATATAGATATGATTCTACTAATAGTACAATGTTTTGTGGAAGTACAGAAGACCAGTTAGTTATTGGGCAGTTAGGGTTGGGTTATTGGGTTATTTGTGCAGTTTTAAGTTCACCTATGTAGGTTTGTTGACAGCTTTATTCTGAGCTAGCTGAGTCAGTCAGCGAGTTCACTTCTAGATCTGTATGTCTTACAGTGGGCCTACTCTGCAGTCCTATTGCACTTGCCTCTTCAAGAGCAATATAGAAGCCTCTGTAGTCTCATACTGCAGTGATAGCCAAGCTTCAATGTCAAGAGTAGCACAACTCAGCTTGAGGTCAGGCAGCGTGGTTCTCCCTTGTGTATTTTGCCCCCATGTGTAGTTAAAGATAAGGGTTGTTCTGTTTGTCCAGTGGCTGATTATGGTGGGTATTTGTTGCTGTCTCCTTGCTACTGCCCTCTCTTAGCAGTGCTTTTACCCTGGAAGGATTTCCTCCTGCGGCTGCTGCTTCCTATGTGGCCACGAAGAGCAGAGATAGAGATGGGGTGATGTGGACAACTTGGACTGGAAGGAGTGTAACTGACCGAAGTGTAATTGTGAATTTGATTAGGAGAACACATCATCGTGGTCTAGTCCAGTAAACAACAGCCACTGGGAACCATTGGCATGATTGAGGAACTGGGGCGACCAACTGAAATGACATATTAATCATCAAACACGATGATGGTAATTGACCTGTAGTAACCTAACCTGTATATTTCATGAAGATTTCAAGAGATATTCAAACATCCTTGTGTTTATGATCCATTTCGGGTTTTACAAGGAACATCCAAGGAATTGGCAGGTTGTTTCAAAGTTTATCAATTATTGTGCGGCTGGCTTACTATGTAACCTCAAATCGACCATTTTGAAAACAATGGTCACTTAAATATTAATGCTGTCTTGAAGGACCATAACACATTTGCTGGGTCATCTTGCATTAAGTGTTGTGTCGGTGGTATTGTACTTGGAAGTTCAAATGTGCTCTAGGCTATTTTCTTAGTGGCCCAGTGCTGGTTTTCTGCTCACTGAGCAGATTTGTGGGATAGAGTGTGAAGGCTGCTGCATGTTAATTTGCCAGTCATGCCTGGCTAGAGTTGGCTGTGGCTGTTAATTACACAGGCCCTGCAGACCACCTCTGGATGTCTAATGGCCATTTCTGAGGCTCTGTTTATCTCCCTTGACTCATTTTAAATCCACTGTTGCATATTATCACTGCTTCAGTTTCTTCAATAAAACATAGGCTTATACTTGGACCATGGTGACATGTAATTTATGGGGACCTAGTTGTCGTAGTTATTCTTGTGCAAACTAACAAAAAGCAGTTGATTTCCCCCCCTGTGCCTTCCAAAATGTTCCTGCCTAACAGGCTTCTCCAGAGTTGGTGGTGGGCACTCTCTGCCATGCTGTTGTATATCTCATGTTGTGCATCCCAAAGGATGAGGGCTTTGTTGTCCTGGGAAATGAACCACAGCTTTACATATTCAGGAGAGCATGCAAAATCTCTCCATTACCCAGCCAACAAAAAACAAACCAGGGCTTCACCTAGGCTATTTATGTTCAGTATACTGCTCTAACTGTTCTGGACAAATGGTAAATAAATGTAAGCTTTGTGGGAGATGGGAGAGCCTGACGCATACGTTAGGTATTCACAAGCATGCAAGTTAAACACAAATTCCAGTGTGCTTGTGTATATGGCGCTTGTGTGCTTAAAGCTATCTCTGCTCTCGTCTTTTGAAAGCACAAAAGAAGTAAGTGGGTGTTTCTTCCCTCGTGCATCTCTTCACGTGCACCCACCGAGACACAGGGGTCAGGGTCAACCTGCTGTCAGGCTGCTGTTTGGAGAGGGGAACTCACAAGGCCAATGGCCAGAAGGGGAGACAATAAACGCTGCACCAGAAGCCCCATCGAGGAGGTCCTCTGCCCGCCTCGATGGGCCTGAAATCTCTCTTCACTTCTGGTTCTCTCCGTTTCTGGAAATCCGCAGGACAAAGCTGCTGGTAACTTTAGCCACTTGTCCTCGTTTATCTCAAGACTGCGTTGGCAAGTGAAGCTGTTAGTCCACTTGTTCTTCGAGTGTAATTCAGTTTTACTGCCAGTATATGATAAAGGGTCCTTTTCTTGATTAAAGCTGCCTAGGGGTGTTTATTTTTCATGGGGTTGTTAATTATTTGTCGGTGAGGAGCTAACTCAAGTTCAACTTGAATTAGCCCTTACTTGTATTGTGCTTTTATTGTGGGTGTACTTGTATTGTGGTTGTACTTCTATTCTGGTTGATATGAAGTAACATTTAATTGAAGAATTCAGGAAATGGTTTTCTGTATCCAATGTACCTTTCGAGATTGTGGCTGAACATTGCATAATGCAGTAGTGGTGGTTTCAACATAGGATATGTGACATTGCATTCTTGCAATGTTTCCATTGTGTCTACCTAACTGAACACTAAGTTGTCAATCGTTTTGACAGTAATTAAGTTGTGTTACCTTTTGGTGATTAGATACTCAGTGTGTCACTGATGCCTTTGCTTCACACCTGAATTTTAAGCCGCCCGGTGCATTTTAATGCTGGCTCTGACCCTGGGTCTGGATGCAGTAATGCAGTTTAGCCCCCCCCTCTCTTCCTTACTGCTCCATTAACAAGATTGATTGGCCTATCGTGTTAATCACTCTCCAGTGTGTTTTTTGTGCTCTGGATGGTGGATGACACTAGACAGCCATTAGCAGGTCTGAGGCTGGTGTTGCTTATTAGGATCACAGCTTCTTCGATTAAGGACCTGCAGGAAGTGTACATCTCTGTTCCTTAGCTCAACATGAGACCATTTCAGTGTGTTCCCCAATTTTTTTAGTCAGCCAGATGAAAAATATAGCCAGCTAAAGGATTCTGCGGTTAATAGAAATATAGTTTTTTGAATGTTTAAGAAAGCATGACAATCAACTTACTTTGGATAAAAGACTAAGTAGGAAATAGAAATAGGAAAAATATCCAATAAAAAAAAAAAAATCCAAGAGTGATCCAATAATAAGTTGATTTATAAGTAGACTACTACAGGCCAGTTAAATTATTATAATACCAATATTGATATTGTCATTCGTATTATTATTTTAAAGGATAACTTTAAGGATTTATATAACTTTATGGAAAAATATAAGGATTTTTCAACCTGGACCCCATTTTCCCATCATTTTGCGTCTAACTGACTAATGTGACTAATGTCACTAATGTGGACATTTTTTTAATTGATCCAGTATTGAGCGCAATTACCCTTTGGGGCAATTGCGCCCGTCAATGTATGTCCTCTAAAAGTGCTTGTTTTTGCCACTGACAGGCCGTTACCGTTCGCTTGATCTGGTCTGTTTGTTATTGTGTCCAATCAAGTCTCGCTGGAGGAGAAGCCTCGCTCTGAAATCTCATGAAATCTCACATTGTTGAAATCAGCTAAATATTCATCCATCACTTTGAAAATCTTTTAGAACACTAAGCTATGCTTTCTGTAGTCTAACACAACAAAGTCAAACTCCTTGAGTGAGACTTGGTTAAACACAAAAACAAACAGACCAGATCAAGCGAAAGGTAAAGAAAAAAGTTGTATTTCTCTGTAGGGATCCTTTCTTTAATGTTGTCAAACATAACAATCTGAGCCTGTCAGTGGCAAAAACAAGCACTTTTAGACCACATTGACATTGACACAATTGACTGCAGTTGCCCCAAAGGGTAACAATGCAGATGTTTTGCAGCTGCGTTCTTGCTCAATACTGGACCAATTTCAATTCCATTAGTCCGTTAGACCCAAAATGATGGGAAAATGGGGTCCAGGTTGAAAAATCCCAAAGTTATCCTTTAATAACCCCAAAAAGGAATTTGTTCAATACAGAACCCTACTTATTTACAGGAATAAATGTAACTCGTGACTATGCGGACACAATTGGACATGAACTTTAACAGGAACAGGTTATAAAGCCTTGTTAAGACAAACCAAAAAAATCTGCGGATCATAAAACAGATTGACTGCAAAACATAACAGCACATACCAACTTCTACTTATCTCATTTGTTAATTTGTTACATGGAACACTTGAGTTAAATGATGACCCCCCCCCAATGTGTGTTTCATACAGGCTAATGTGCTAATGCTTATCAAAACTGCGTTGTTAATAAGTGAACAAATACTGTATTTTCACACGAATGCAATTTCGGACTGCTGTCTTTACCATTATAGTATTACTATTATCCCTACTCATTGTGTGTTCAATGCTATTTTATACAGCCTATGCTTCATCACGTCACGTCCTCGAAGTGACAGTAGGGAGAGAAAAACAACAACATGTATGAGAATGTATAGTTAACGTCAAATAGAGACAACCCATCTGTCACCTTGTCATATTGCCATGTTATGATAAAAAATCGACTCCCTTGTTATGATGGGAAGGCTAACGAGACGTGTTCACCCAACTCCAGAAATGCAGTCTATTGTTATGGTGTCGGCCATGAAAGTAGCCGGCCAAAGAGGAGCGAGTAATCGGCTGTTTAGCCGGCAGCAGGCGCTTATGGAACACCTTGTGGTATGGTATTGATAAAGAGAAAGAGAAGAACAGAAAGAAACAAAGCCTTGGTGAATGTTCGTTATTATTTTTTTTGTTGCATTTGCTTAAAGTAGCCATTTTATACTTTACTTTCATCAAATGCTATATGAATGTAAGTTTGATTCTTCTAGATCCCCAGGTAATACATCTATTATCAGCCACACTTTAAGGTTTGTAGTGCTGTCGGTATGCTACATAAATGAGACTGTCCTATTTTGTTAATATTAGCGTTTTCTGTCACAACCATCAACTTAAGCTTCCTACCCACTAAGGGAACACAGCTCACATACTCACGCTAATGGTTTCTGTAGGAAGACAACCAACAGACTGGTCCATACACTTGTCACAGCCCATCATACGACCAGCATTCCTCTGAACCTGAGCCCTGAATAATTTCTTCAAGATTCAAAGTCCTTCTTTTTTCCCTACCCCATCGTTTATAGAACTTGTAGAAATTGTAGAAACTCTCAATCTCCCCGATCACCCCCTTACCCTCCTCTTGCTGACAGAGTCGGCCCTAGAATCAGCGGGTTTGTTGCCTAGTGGGTAGGAGCCTTTAGTCCGCACCCTGCACTGGCGTCTGCTGCGTGGTTCTGCCTGTCGGTGTCAATCTTATGTCATTAGGGACATGATGGATATGGTTCTTAGGGGCTTGTTTTCATATCATATCAAGGACATAGGATAACTTTTTTCAACCTGGACCCTATTTTCCCATCACCAAGTCTCGCTCAAGGAGAAACCTCGCGAGAGCCTCATCCACATTGTCGAAATCAGCTAGATATTCAGCCATGACTTTGAAAATCTTTTGGTAACACAACACAACTAAGCTCCGCTTAGTGTTTTTGCCTGCCGGTGGCCAAACCAAGCACTTTTAGAGGACGTTGACGAGGCGCCATTGCCCCAAAGGGTTGTGTGACGTATATTCCAGCTGCAGCAGGATGAGCAGTATAAAGTGGTCCTGTACAGCAATCCCGACATGGCATCAGTGTGTCACAGTCACGGTATATAATGAAGTGCTACGTGGAGCATCGCTCCGGTGCCAGGTTTACCTGTTGCACTGTGTGCAGGCAGTAGGCCAACTGTGTCCGGCCTGATCAATCACGCGCAGCACCTCTTAGCAAAGCGTACTGCTGGTTGACCTTCAGACAAACAGCAGTTTGCAAATTGATTATTTTTCTTTTAATCGTAGCTGCTGCACCAGCGAACCCTAACAACGTTCATGCTAGCATTGTGACTTTGCTCCCGATTTGTGCGATATGTAACGTGGCTGTAGTGTTCTTACCAGGCATGTGTTGTGTACACTACACACAGACACTCAGACTCAGCGAATACGAAGCCTCTCACAGTCTCGGGTGTTGTTGATCATTTGGGCTCGATCGGTCATTTCCAATTACTCTGCAAAATGAGCTAGTTAATATTTAATATGTATAGTTTTAATATTTTATCACAAAGGTCTGGTCAGTGAACATTTTGTTCAGTATCGCGTCGCGAATCGCTATACAAAACAGGTCTAGCGCGATGCAATGTTAGAAACACATCGCGGAATGTCGCGATGTAATAATTTGTGTACCCAGACGTTTTTCTGGTGGTATTCTTCATCACCACGATCACAGATCGGCAAATATGATTTGTTTACGAGTACAGGGAACCGGTTTTGCACCTTCTGTACTAGCAGAGGTGAAGGTGACGTCGTTTCCGGAAAAAAAAACAACAAACAGAAATGGCGTCGGATTGTAAAGCACGTGCTCGGCGGATTCCACGTGCTGTGAGGTTTACTGCCGAGAAGTGGATCGAGGAGCCGGAGGTTACGACATGATAAAGATAGAGGCCAGCGGCGAGGGGACAATGTTACCACGAGTGTGGTGCTCGGTCCACAAGAGCCACGGAGGCCGTATCAGCGGGGGCCGGAATTTCAGAACGGAAACAATTTCTGTTATCAAGCAGGCCAAATGCACAGGGCATGACTTGTTTATTTCGCAATGTCCTGTTTTCTCACCACGTCCTCTTCGAAGATGTGGCGAACGTGAAAGCTTTTTTTTGTTTTTCTAAGAAAAAGAAAAAAAAGATTAACTTGCAATATAATTGTACTTTTTGATAGGAATTTGTTTTCTCATTCAGGCTGTACAACATTTTCTATGCCATCTAACATTAACAATGCATTAAAACCCATAAACTACACGTCAGACTATTTGCTTTTTAGTCAGCAGGTGGCAGAAGAGCATGATAACCATCTGAGGTTATTTTTCATTATTCTTGTATATATATGTGACAATATGAAGTATATTTTCAGTCACTCAGGAGACATGAATTAAAACCTAGTAAATAATAATAATGAATTCTAATGTTTAATTAATCTCTTGATGTTTTCTGAAGGTCTCTCTCTAGCCAAGAATCCACTGCCATTTCAAGGACATACTCTAGACTCAGACTCTGACTTTAAAGATTTAAACATGTTATAT
>OMNR01044491.1:0-11223 GCA_900303205.1 Mora moro
AGAGCAAAGAAAACCGAATGTTTTGATTTGTTATTTTTACTTTTGCGGAAAAGCATAATTTTTATTTAGTTTTTTGAAGGTTTTTTTTGCAGCATGTTCATAGTTGTAACTTGTATAATTTTGACAAGAGATATTTTGATGGAAAGTATTAAAAAGTTATATAAAGTTTAACTTTATTTATTCTGGAATAATATTCCTGTCTGTTTTTATTCATATTTATGTTCAAAAAACATTTAGTTTTAGCGTGTTCAATAAATGTTTATCCTGTTCGGCCCGCGACCTAAAGTGTGCTTTGAGTTTTGGCCCCCTGTGCAATTGAGTTTGACACCTCTGCCCTAGACAATGCATCCCATTTGGACCAGACTACCTTTATTTGATGCCCTAAACTTGATGCCCTAGACTGTCATTGGTAAAAGTTGTCAGAAAAGCCTGAAGTGTATTGGCTGTATCTCCCTGAAAGTGTATGCAAATTCGACAACATTAAGTAACCAAGTGTAATATTGGTCATTGAAGCTGATCGTTTTTTTACCTATTGCCATGATTTTAGTGTCAGATGCTGCAGCCTACAAAGAGGCTATAAGGCACAAGGACTTTCATCGTAATTTCCACCATTTTGAATTTAAAGAAAACTTTTTCAACCTACTCCGAAAACATTTGTTAAAATACTGTTGAAACTCTTTGGATTCCAAACAGTATGGCCGCCACAGCCGGCGGAAGTGGCTTCTAAACACACAGTTATTCACAGTATTCACAACCCTACATTTTTTTGACTGTACATTTTACATTAAAACAATGCTTTTGGTACAAGAAAGATAAATCCAGAGTCCAGATGCCAAAGAGTGCACAACATGATAACAAAACACAGGACATTGAAAGGATAAACAAGTACTTGAATAGTTACTATCACATTTGTTTCTACTTGCACATTGTTCTACTTGATATCCTTGAATACAATTCCAGTTGTATATCTTGAGTGCTGAAATACTTGGTTACTGTTCTATTGTTTTATCATTGTTCTATTTTTGGAGACTTGTATACTGGCTGAGGCCTTTGAATATGTATTTGCCTTTTTCTATAGATCAATGCTTTACAAAACACAAGATAAGGTTGATCACTTGACTCAAAAAAGGCACTCTGATACAGCATTAACACTGTTCACTCTGATAACATTGCTGTTTGGTTGTCTGTAATCGTGTTGCGGATGAGTTGGGCAGTGTTTAAATATATAAATATAACTTATGGTTCCATTTAAATGGTATTGTATTGAACATAAAGTTACAGTAAATATTTTTCATGAAGACTCGAAATTCAATGTTCTGAGAGTTATTTGTATTCCAACTAATGCCGATGTACTAGTTGCTAGCTAGCTAGTGCACAGTTTAACATGGCGATGTGTGTTTCAGACAGCACAGGGAGAAACCAATGAACAGATGGTTGATTGAGATGTTTCTTGTTACAGGTAAGAGAGAGAGAGAGAGAGAGGTGAGCGCGCTTTCAGTGCATGGGGAGAAATTGATGAACAGACTAATTGTGGCATGGACAGCAGTGCTTTCATTAATATGCATGAGGAAATTACCATAATCTGATAAAAATAGCCTTCTTCCACCTATGTGGTTCAGCATATATTGAATATAATGCCAATATAATGCAGCATCCAGCATCCAGCATCAGAAAATTGCCAAATTGCCAAAATGATTAGCATGTGTAGTGCTGATTTTATGGAAAATCCCCACTGACACTCATTTGTTTTACACTGCCTACGCTCAATTGTGCCCCTGTTGTTGCTTCACATATTCAGCCAAGGGGGGTATATTAATGTTTAATGTTTTCCAAAGGCAGATGCAGTACTTTGTGATGCAATTTCGTGATGCAATTTCCTTTATGTGACTTCGTTGCCTGAGACTGTCACTCATTAGTGAGGTTTTGTGGTGGGGTTACAACCAGACCCTATTGGCAAATCAGCCTCCTTTTTTAAACAGGAACTGGAACTGGAAACGCGTATATGGATGTTTTATGGATGGAATTACTACTATACTGCAAAAGTACTTACTCTGACTGCACCATTTGTACCGCAAACAGGTAATAAACCGGAAATGTCTTTACACAAGTCTGCCAACAGAAGTTCTGCCTACCGCATCGTGAGAAAGGCCTATTGATGCCATTTGCTTGATACTGCTCATTGCTGCTATATTGTCATGAATGTTTAATTTATTGTATCTTTCTCTAATGTTGTGGTATGTATGCATATCAATTGGCATGCAAGTGCTTGCAAGTCTTTTTTGGCATCACAATGCAAACTAACCGTAATGGAAACTATGAATCACCGCATCGGGTGTGTGGTCTTTCAGTGCTGTAGACTTGGTTAAGTTCTTAAGTTCTTAAGTTCTGGTCTGCAGAACTTATGACTATGTTGTACTGGGAGTAATCACCTTTTACAAAAAAGTAGTTTAGTAACAACATAACAACTTATAAGGAAGGTACTGGGCATGTGTAGAATGTGTTTACTTCCTCCTAACAAAGCAGTTTTTGGAAAAAGGGAAGTCATGTAATGATGACCAAGAGAAAAGGAATTTTTGAAGTCAACAAAAGTTAGCATTGCCTGTTGTTTTTAGACACATAATACAGCAGGAACGAAACAGTGTCACATTTGGTCCTTTATAATATTTATAATATTTAAATTACTTTGTCAACATACACTCGAATGCAACACGCATCAGATAAATTTGACTTATTTTGAAAAAAAATTGAAAAAATTCTCCGTTGAATATAATTTTATTTAATTAATATCTATTTTATGTAATTCCGCTATTTACTAGGGTATCTATTTATTCATGTATATACAGACAGGAGTTACAATCCCTGGCCATTTAACTGAAAGCAGCATGCTACTTTAAACATGGAAGGCTTTTTACCAGCAGCTGTCTCAAATGGTTCTGGAACCTTCTTCCAACAAATGAATAAAGGATGGGACTAATACAAAAGTAAAGATAAGCAATGTTACGTGTGACTTGTAGTGCATAACCAAGTCTTTGTATTTTCTCACAGGATGTGGACTGACCAATAGAATAGTGCATCAGTAGAACAACATTATATGGGGTCCAACACACAAAGAACAGCAAAACAATGGCAAAAATCATCCTAACTGTCCTGAACTTGGCAGTAATTCTTGATGATACTACAGTGATAGTGACCCTGATGTAACAGTAAACAATCACAGCCAAAGGGAAGAGGAAGAAAAAAAAGAGCTGAAGGTACATCCAGAAATATTTCAAGACAGAGACGTTAATAAGGGTGCTGACCACAATATTGCTGGGATATTCTTCACAGAACTGCTTGTTGTTAAAGTCAGTGAAGACATTATACAGAATAATTGGTTTAACGCAAGCCATACAACTAAGCAGCCAAACCCCAGTACAACAGGCAATTGCATAATTCTGTCTTCTCAGACGTGATGCAACAAGGGAGTAAACAACTGCCAGGTGTTGGTCAAAGGTCAGCAGGGTTAGAAAAAGGATAGAACTGTAGAAGCCCAGGAAGTAGGCACTGCCCACAATTTTGCACATGGATGGACTGAAGATCCAAGTGGAGAGTTGTTGGTAGATGCCCCAGAAAGGAAGACTGCACATAAAAATTAAATCAGACACCACCAGGTTTAGCAGGAATATGTTGGTTACTGTTGTCAACTTTTCAAACCTAAGAAACAAAAGGAAAAAAAGGTTAAACCATGTATAGTACATGACACTGAGTCAGTATATTGATACATCTGCACAGCAAATACCTCACACTATGGAAAAATGCTGGATGTTAAATTACTATTACGGTTGCTTTTATTCATGTAGAAATGTCAACAAATTAATTTAAATAAGACTATAGTTTAATTTATGTCATCAGTTCATTAAGAAATTGGAAAATACATTATGTTTGGCTGAGAACATTATAGGGTTGAAGAACCATGCCATGTTGACCCATCCCCTTCGAAAATTCATTATACATGTTTATTAAGGATGTTAATTGATGATACATTTGGGAACTGCTGTTTTTAGTTAGCTATGATACAATAACAATGGGATGGTTTTGTTGTGTCAAATATGGTTATAGCTCATTTTAAGATTGATCACGTGCTCTGATCATCACTATAACGATAATATTGACTAAATTATTGGGAAGTTAATCCAAAAGAAATTTAGAGCTACTGTCAGAAAGCACCCTTATTAAAGGTGCTATAGGTAAAATGTAAGAACTATAATTTGAGTGTAATTTACTAGCCATCATAGCCACCCATCAGCTATTAGTGAGTGAAATGCTCTGAGAATATTTGTTCCGTTTGACAGCGCCTGTCTCTGTACACGACAATTTAGATTTCTGGATTTAGATTTCACATGGTGTTATCATAGCTCTACCACAGGTGCATGAATTCAACACTTTCCAATAGCAGTGAAACGTAGGGAGGGACCTGAGATAGAGATTTCCTCCATCTCTTCTGCTCTTTCTCTTTCCAACTCTACTACTCAAAGCAACTACTCAAATTGTACTTACAGCAGCTTTAAATAGCCTATTCACAAAACAAATGATCATCAAATGCATATACATTTGACAATAATACCCATCTTAAGTAGTAGTATTAGTAGTAGTAGTATTATATGGTAGTAGTAGTATTATATACACATTCTTTCTGAGACCCATAGATCGATCACCCATAGACCGACTAAGCTTACTTACCGGTAGATAATCACCAACACCAAACCATTTCCAACAAGACTTAGGACAAACATGACGTAGTAGAACACAGAGAGCCGGGCACCAAGGTAGTTGTCATCCCTTCTTTCACACATATGCACTGGCCCCGGATAGTCATCTGTATACAAGTCGTAGAATGGAGTTGTGGTGTTCATCTTTAATGTCACTTGAAAAAACCTGTCAAAACCATTTGTATAGTTAGTCAACTTGTACTTTTACTCAGTATCAAAAATATGGTCAAGTGATTGTACAATCAGTCGCAATTTGTTAAACAATCAATGTATGAAAATACAGCTATTTGAATTTTAATAACATGACATTAGAAACACTTTAAAATAAATGGCATTATTAATTAAGCTTTAAACAAGCTGTTTGTTAATGATTGATATTGAAGTTCAACATGTATGTCTGATTAATAAGTGATCTTATCTATAATTCGATAATATCTATAATTACTTGTAATGCATTGTTATTTAAATCTTTATTACATGAATACATTCTGGACTATACAGTGCACAACCTAGAACCTCTGCTGCGCTGGCTGAGCATGTTTCAATGGGATGAATGGGAGGCCATTTTATCCAGTTGTAATTATACATCCATTAGGGCTGTAACAATTCTCCAAATCCTCGATTCGATTTTACTTTCAATTTTGAGGTCAGGATTCGATTCGATTTTCGATATATATACTTTTAGGTTTTTTTTACAATGCTGCTGGCTAGGCCTACACCACTGTAAGACTATCGGCTATCTTGTTTTATAAAGAAAAAACACTTGGTTCTCATTAAATAACGAAACTATTTATAGTAACATTTAAAATGAGCAAAAATAGAGAATATTAAAACAAACAACAATCAAACTTTAAAGTCTTACAGATAGGACATAACAAAATATAACACTTTCTTCTTTTTTTTGTTCAACATTCTATGGGCCATGTTTGATATGTTGCTTGGGCAAAGTATGGCAGTCGCGTGTAGCAAGTACGGCAAACTGTATTTAAAAAAAAAATCTACAACATACATTGTTCTCATAACTCACAGGGAAAACTAAATGTTGCCATACTGCTGATTATAAAGAAGCAGAAGGGTTTTCGAGTTAAATTTGTCCACCTCCTGTTTAGCCCTTTAGTCGATAACCAAATAGATGTTGGAGGGGGTGTATAGGTCCATGTATATTGAACTATACATGGACCTATATAACAAGAAGTATCACAGTGGTGCATGCTGTATTGTTGTTGTCATTGACGATAGCATACCGGTATTAGCAATGTATTAGCCTATTGCTGTGCATTCAAATTAACTCAAAATCATTCCTAGTTTTGCCCAATACCATGTACTTCGGTGCAAATGAATTTCTATTACATTATTGAATGTCTGCATTGGCGTGCAACGTTTGCCTGCTCAGCTCTTGCATTGGGCAGGGAAACACTGCCATAATAATCCATGGAAGGTGCTCCACTGTCTGTGTTGCGGTGCGTCCAATGGCTCCATCCAAGCTCAAAAAAATCGCTGTGCTTCAATTATCAGTGGCGAACGTGTCAACTAGTCACTTTCACTCATAAATTATGACACCATTCTTTGTACATTGATTGTTTTGTGATGCGCTGTGTTGACTCGATGTGGACGGCTATGCATTTTTTGTGGACCCTGATATGACGTGAAATCACTAACATCCATGTTGTTTTTACCTTCTTCCTGGTCCAGGGGTGATAGGGATGACAAACATTTTGGCTTATGTTCGGCATGATTTTCTTATGGTAGTTTTGTTCCATAATGGATTAAGGATATGCGCATAAACACATTTTATAAAAAGTATTAATTTGAGGAACAGAACATATTTACTACTACTACTGTGCAATGTTTGCATTAATATTTAATAGCAGTATGATGTAATGGTATCACTTAATGTTAATGTTACATTTGACATGCCAATATATTCCACCTGCTTCGGACATTATCACTTGATTGAATGGACGTTATCAGTGGTTATCAGTCCCAGAGCTGTGGATCAGTGGGTGCCTACTCTACCTACCAGTAGGTTCAGAAGGCCGTTATCATCCACTTGTATGGTGGATCGCTGGTACCAATACAAGAGGAGTCCAGATCCAGTACGTAAGAGAAATCCATGTCCGTGCCGCTTTGGCAGAAACCCCGGCGTCATGCTCAAGACGCAAGAGGCGAAAATAAATTGGCTGACATTCCTTTTAATGTCAGTGGAAAATGCTATATTTTAAGTCCATTCAATCGACTGATGACGTTCGAAGCGGGTGTATAGTCTATAAATAACGGTAGGAGGAACTAAAAGGAAGTTTTCTTTGTTGAATATTAAATCAAATGAATAACCAAGGGGCATATATCTTACATACATCCAACAAGTGCTCCAATTGCCTTCTGTGTTAAACATGTGTTTTGAACTTTTGAACAAAAATGGGTAGCAATAACTGCAACTTTTAAGCATTAATAAAGCAGTAGTAAATAGTGAATTCCTCATTTATGAAGCATTGTTCATACATGAATACTCTTTAGTAAGCTATTCATAATCAGTTATAAATTATTAATAAGTTAATTAGATAATGGTTTATCAAATTTTTAAGATATATTTTTTAATGATTACTTCAGGTAGTTATAAACCAAGTATTTTGTGCGAGCTCATCTAAAGTGAGGACTATCTATGCCTTACTAAGCATTTCTACATTTAATTTAAAGGCAGGACATGACCTCAAGTACAATTGCAGCAGTACCAAATATTAAGTAGTAATAAGGCATAGATAGTCCTCACTTTAGATGAGCTGACACAACAGACTTAACTAATGGTTTATAACTGACTTAACTAATGGTTTATAACTACCTGAACTAATCATGAATTGCAGCCTTATTAAGTGTTTATAAAGCAGTATTAACACATACATCATCAACTTATTCTTTATAAATGATTTTACAAACCATTTTCTCATTATCTTATTCATAATTTATACCTGATTATGAATTGATTACTAATGAGTATTTTAGCTCCTGTTAACATTTGTTAACAGGCACTAATACTGTACAGTTTATATACTAACTGGATTCCTTGCTTATTAATCATTCATTAATGTTGAAATAATGTAAGTGAATGTTGTTTTGTAAATAAAAGATGGTCAACAGCTCACAAATTATAGTAATTCTAAAGTGTTACCCAATTTCTTTATGAACTGAACTAACTTACCTCACCTTTCTCTGGGTTTGCTGCTGTCTGAACTTGATGGGTACAATCCAAGATGAGTTGGAGTTTATATGCCTCAAGGAGAAGTAGGAAGATATAAATTGTATGAGTGTGTATGAACAGAGGCAACACGTCTAAATGAGTCATCATTCAGAGACACTTCAATTCTGCCTTCTGTGCCTCAAGGCACAATTATAGCTTTTCCACTAGTTTAAGGCACAGTTTAACCTTGATGTCTGAGACATCCTTGGTACAATTCACAAAACAACAATTCCCAATGGCCCTGTTAAGAGAGAAATAGGCCTATGTGGATTCGACAAGTGCTTATAAAGTCCCTGGTCACCCAAATCCATCATTCGCATCAATGTAGGTTGCTGTTGTGTTGTTGGCATCCATTGTGCATATGTGATAACAAATGTTTTCCAGTCAATCTGTAGATACAAACAGCCATTTTTAAACAGCATTGTAGTAAATAACATTTTTCTTTATCAAACTTTGATGGATGACTGACCCATAGGTCAGTCATCCATAAAAACATACAACCGCGGAGGCTCCTCGATTATGTAAGGATGATATTAGATTATGTGATTGTTTGTTTTTATTTTTACACATTTTTCGTCCATTACTAAGGCAAGGCTGGTGTGTAGACGCTGTCTGTTTTGATTCTTACAGCTTTCTGTACTGCACATTCATAGTGTGTCATTGGCTATATACCTGCCTCCACTCCTTTGCGTTGTAGCATAACTGGCTTGTGTCCTGGTGGCAGATCGGCAGTAATAGTGTTTCGCTTCGAGCCTTTGTTTAATACAGCTTCGTCTTTGTTGAGGTAGGCTGGCTCCTTTTATTTATTTAATTTCATTTCAGGCGTCTATTATTCGGGCACCAGCTAAATGTAACTCTTCTTGTTTGGTCTCTGGTCTGCTGTTGATAGTGATTGAGCAACGGGTCAATCACATTGGCCTTGCTGTTCTTACTGCTGGAGGAGCTTCTCCGACACTCATGAGCTGTCCAGGCTGTGCGCCACAATGGGTGGCCGTGTCCAAATTCCTGGCCTCTACTCCCCCGAGCAACTGCTGTTTTGTCTCCATTAGGCTTGAGCGAGTACACCATTATCTGTATCTGTTCAACCAACTTAATTATCTGTATCCGTATCCATACTCGGAATGGGTGGGGTTTGTACCGGAAGTGGGTGGGACTTAAACAGGAAATGGCTTGTTTTAAGGCTGAAATTGATATGGGTTGATCAGAAGTTGCTATATTTATTATTTATTAGATATATTATTGTAAATATTTACAGAATAGCCTCACAATTGAGCTTCAGATCAATGTTTTTGATCATAAGAGTAAGAACTATTAACAGAACAGGGTGTTTTTTAAATGAACTGACGGTGTGAAGCTGGGTGATTTATGCAAACAGAGTAACAGACAGCCCATGATGGCGATCCAACATGGGAAAGCATTCAGTGACTGTATTCTTGTAGAGAAAGTACTTGGCTGACTTATAAACAGCGAGCCGATTAAAGAAACCCTAAAGTTAACCAGTAGAAGCAGTGAGAGTCGAGCTGTAATATTAACTCGCCGAGGTCTCAGAATAACTCAGCTGACTTTAGATAACCGAAGTAGGAGCCGATAGAAGAACACCTTACCGGTGTAGAAGCAGTGAGAGTCTGAGCTGTAAATCCCTGTGGACAGAGCGGGTGCCTGTGACGATGCCGTGTTTGTGTGTGTGTGTGTATGTGTGTGTGTTCACTGCATCTCTGCTGGTGCAGCAGAGATGCACCAGCAGAAATAATATACAAATAATGTTTGTTAATTAATAAGAGAAAAGAACATTTCAATAAAAATGTGGTCGTCTTTCAAAATGCCTGGGCATGCGCTGCATTCACAGCTTATATGGACCATTCACCACTCAAGTGCACATTACATTACATAGCATTACCTGCATTATCCATGCTCAATTTAAATCAGTGTAATAGCAGTGAAACAAAAACTAAGAAGCCCATTAGAAAGGGCACATTACTGGCTTTAGCTCTGCATAGAACTTAACAGTCTTTTGCGTCGCATACCACCATTCATAGACTATAAAATATGGATGTAGTCCCCGTGACGTCACCCATTGTCCAAATCCAAATTGTAATATAATTATAAAACAAACTTAATTATTGATAGAGTAATATTATAATTATAAGACAAACAATTCTAACACTCATAATTGTAACACTCATAATTATAAAGGCAAGTAATGCTAGTAGTAGATGTTATATACAGAATATGGTATGAGGTAGGTATGAATACGGTAAATACACTATGGACAAGATATGTATACACCGGTATAAATATAAATACACTATAGGTAAAGTATGTACAGTTTTATAAATATGAATACAATATAGGTGAGGTATATACATTATGGACAGTGGTATAAAAGAGTCAAGTGCAAGTGTTCAGTGGCTAGAGGAAGGTGTATGGTGGTCCGGGGTGGAGGGATGGGAAAGTTCAGTCACTGGAGGAAGCTATAGGGACTAACCTTTCAGAATAATAATAAGAAAAATAATCCCTAGAAATACAATGGGTATCCATCAAATATGAAACTAACTTTAACTGGTCACTCCGCTATTTTCTCTTGAACACACACATTTGTTACAGGTGCTACAAATACATAACATTTCAAGAAAAAGAAAAAGACGCCCCTACTTTTGTTCTGCTGGCTAAGGAGTATTTTGTTTTCTAAAATTGCATTTCACCAGTAAACTGTTGAATCTACAGTCTATGGATTGTGCTGGTAATTTCCTCATGGGATTTAACCACACATTTAAATATCTATAAAATTGTTTTACTGAATCTGTTTTCCAGATTTAGTAAATCCATTTAGCTATGCCTCAAAATTCTTGTTCAGAATTTCAACCTACTGATCTTTTCATTTTTGGGGTTTTTGTTTACAGAATTATAACCAATTACGTGTGTCTTATGGTCTTATGGCTTTGTCATTTATATCCATTTTTTCATATTCTGTCATGCTAAATACCCACAACAACCATAGCGACTAATGAAGTGTGTACAACTGTCTGTATGGTATACCATGTGCCCAATTGTGTGCCCAAACTCTGCTTGGATAACAGAGGATAAACTTGAGATCGGACAAAGACATTAACTCTTGTAATGTAGTTCAGGGTAGTTACAATGCAACCATTGTAATTATGATGCGTGTTGCTAAGCATGGAGCATCATGTACCACGAAATGTTGGAACATGCAAATTGTTTGTGCAATTCTTTTACATAGCCTAA
>OMNR01044494.1:0-11868 GCA_900303205.1 Mora moro
CGCGGCGGGGGGGGGGGGGGGGGGGGGGGGGGGGGGGGAGAGAGAGAGAGAGAGAAGTGGTGGTCAGAGTTTCCACACAAGAACAAAGGGATTTTGGGCTGGGGCTTCCTTCCCTATCGCCTGGTTACATCAGCACCCAGTTCAATTACTCTCCAGACCATCTCTTCCTCCTCCTCCTCCTCTTCTTCTAGCCCTGAGTCACTGCCACCCGCTCTCCCTTGACCATACAAGGTGACGCGGGAGTCCGGCTGTTCTATCTGAAGAGGCGATGGGCCATAATGAGCCATGACATCATGGTCCAAAACAGGAGGGGAAAAGGAGAGCTTTCTCTTTTAGTTCTTGCACTATCTCTCTCAAAGGAAGTTTTTTTGGAGTGGAGAGATTATGCTAGTTGGTCTGTATAAATAAGCCTGTTTCCTGACAATGGATCCGTACATGCATGGGTTAATGGAAGTTTTTATTTTCAACCAAATACCACATACATATCCCCAGCTTGAGTTGTACACCACTTTCCCTGGTAACAACAAATACTTTACTGTTACGGGACACACATGAGAACCTGTAAACTTGATTGTACCTAATTGCATACAGCTGTGTTAAAGTATCACATTAATAGTTGAAATGTTGAAGTGAAGATGGACTCAGGTATAGACTATATGGTTTTACACAATGGGTTTTATTTTTATTTTCATATTCTTTATGCTTTTTTTTTATCATCGTCAACATGATGGTGACAACATTTCTGCTATTAAAGCTGCTATAGGTAAGATTTGAGAGTTGTAAAGACAGAGAGAGCAAGATTTTGAAAATAAACAACCCAAAAAACCTCCCCTTCCTCTTTGCTCCCTCCCTCCCTCCCTATGTTTCTGTCATTGAGAAATTGCAAAATTGCATTCACGCACCTGTGATTGACAGGCAAGATGGATCCTCCAAACCGATCAGGGAAGAGATGCCCTGATTGGTCAGAAATGAGCCAGCAGCAGCCTAAAATCGAAATTGAATTGGCAGGGGCAGTCAACTCCATATTCTATGGAGTATTTCCCTCACTAAAAGCTGACGGATGTCTATGGCATTTCTATCAAATTACACTCAAATTGTAGCTGCTAAATATTACAGCACCTTTTAATGTACTAGGCAAAAGCGTTGACACATTTCCTTCCAATGTAAAATGTCTGTAGACTACGGACAGGTGTGTTAACAGGAAGTGTGTTCTCTGTGACTTCTCTGTGCAGGGTTCACTGCAGTACGCCGAGCTTAACAACACTGACCCATTGGTCAGTCGAGACGACAACCACTACCATGATGTCCCTGTGCCAGTGGACTAATTCTCTCTCTCTCTCTCTCTCTCTCTCTCTCTCTCTCTCTCTCTCTCTCTCGCACGCTCTCACCCTTGCTCTCGCTCGCTCTCTCTCGCTCTCTCTCTCTGGCTCCCTCCATCGTCTCACTTCTGACTTGTCTTTTTCTCCTCCCTCTTTGGCTCTATCTGACCAGATGTGGTATCACCACCCTTTTGTTTTTGTTCAGTCTTGTGTCTCAGTGATTCAAAATATTGATTATGCTGGCTGTAAATACTTCATCATCTTAATAAACCACACTTGAGATAGATAATACGATTTCTTGTTGTCATTTAAATCTTTCGGTTTGTCATCACCACAAAGTTACCACAGTATCGGATTCGTACTCGGGTCAGGTACAAGCGTAGATTCTTACTCTGTTTCTTTGTATTGCCTACTATTCGTTTTTTTTCCTCCTACTTTCCAAGTGAATTACAAGGCACGTGAATCACACATGGATTGGGTCATGGGATCCTGAACACGCACGCACGCACGCACGCACACACGCACGCACACACGCATGCACGCACGCACGGTGTCCTGTGAGTTGAAGATAACCATTGTCAGAGGCCTTTACAACAACACCATGTCTGAGACAGCAGCACTATTAATGACTCACCACACGAAATCAGACACGGAAAAAGAGTGAGGGCATGTTAACCGGGGACAGCCCTGTCTCAGCTGCCTGCTAAGATGTCAGCTCCAGTGCCAAGAGTCTTGGTGCCAAGTTCTTCAACGTGTAGTTGAAGCGTATGCCTCCTATGGTCTTGGTTTAGCTGGCACGTTTTGTTTTTAGTAGCATGGCGACATCTTGTGGCAGAACGTTGGCAATGATCAAAACCGCATCAGAAACGCACACAAACACTTTACAAATTACTAAGTGCTACATAGTCAATTAGGATAATACATTTCAATATCAATAAATAACATAATATATTATTAATAAAGATACAAAAATAATTATAGATGGAGATTTTATGTTTCTTTAGAATTCTGTTTTCTCTAGATATAGCCTATTAAAACATTACAGCGTTTTGTTACGTTTTTGTTACGGCTGGAGGACAATATGTACTGTCGAGAAAATAAAGCAGTATTTCATATAGATTGAGTGCGGGACAGAGTGGTGCTTGCATAGGCCTATAGTATTTATCCACCTTGAACATTTTGTTGTGTATCCAATTAGAATTACATGATCTTGCATCTTTTAATGATTTATAAATGAAACAACTAATCTCAATTGCATAAAAGTATTCACCCCCTGAGTATTTTTGGGCAAGTCTCTACCAGCTTCTCATGTCTGAATCATGCAATTGTCGTCTTGTGCTCAATTTGTCAGGTTGGATGTGGTGAAGAGTCATTTTGAAGTGTTGCCACATACTCTCAATTGGTTTTGGCTTTCTGCCATTCTGCAACATTCAAGTTCTTGTTTTTAAACTACTCCAGTGAAGCATCGGCTGTGTGTTTAGACACCATGCTCCCAACATAACACCAACTGTTGTCCCATCAGAGCCAGTGGCGGTCATGTTCTTTATGGTTAAAGGTTTACATTGGTTTTGATTCTTTATTTGGCATTCATTCAGGAGTTGTTGTTTCAAAGATTGTTTGGATAGTTCCACGGTCTCCATGATACTGTTTGCTCAGATATCCACTCTAACAAACTGTATTTAGAAGGTGTATTTGATGTATGAGTACATGTGCTTATTTATGTGACCTCAGAAGACAGTTGCACCAGAGCAGGGGCTTTTTGTTCTAGTTATGTAGGCTATTAAGCTACCAGCACTACACAATGCCAATGAAATCCATTATAATGCCAGGTTGTATGTAGCACCACAAAATGTTGTAATTACCCCCTTGGACATGTTTGCAATTGTTTGTAAAGGTTAAGGCAATTTAACCTTGGGTCATTGTCTCAATATAGGTCACTGTCAGCTGATACTTGACAATGTGTTGGATTTCGATTGCTCAACGAGTAATGACTCAGACTTCTGTTGAAATCAACTTTAGTTTACTTTGAATGCGAGTGTTCAAAGTTAAAGCTGTGAATACAGAACACAGCATTAGCAACACCTTAGCTAAATGGCCCTGGGTGTTACTGAAGTGGGTGTAACACCACCTATTGTGGCTTAGCTACAACCAAACCCCACAGAGGGTGAGAGACAATATGACAAGCACTTGCTAAATAAAAGCATGTACGCTTTTCAGCTTGCAATTGTTTTCCTCTGGGTCAAGGCACACACAAGCATTTCCTGGACTAGCCTACACTTCATTTCAGTAGCTCTACTGTGCTGTGTCGAATGCACACCCAGAACACACAGGGAACTAGCTGAAGTACTGACACGTCAGCACACAACTTCATTGCAATTCAAAGTCAATGCAGACCAGCAGGTTTGAAATGGAGATAATGTGGCACTAATCAAGTGGCTCTTATCGTGGTGCTGTGTGTGCACAAGCCAAATGGCTAAACACACCCTATGCAACGTGTAACCTGATTCAGAGACGCATACGAAAGCCTACAGTGTAAAGAGCCTCAAGGTGGCATGGGATTATTTGTGTGAAACTGCTTCAAACGCTGCTTCAAAAAGTGTGGCTTGATTTGTGTTATATATGTTGACAAAGCAGGAAATGATTAGTTATTATTATTCAGCTATTAACAGGTTGTGTATTGTTTCTAAACACAAGAGAACACGAACACATTATTTCCGGCAGTGACGTCAGTCCGTAATGGAGAACGTGCACCATTCTGTGATTTGCAGATGAATGTGCTCTCTTCATTAACCTCAACAACTACACAGGCCTCGTTTTATAGTTGGCATGGCAACAGCACGTAGAGCCTATATTACCAATTTAACAGATGAAGATATACATAATTCTCTCTCTCTCTCTCTCACTCACTCACTTACTCACTCACTCTATATACACACACACACACACACACACACACACACACACACACACACACTTAAATCCAATTAAAGACTAATGTATTCTAATGACCAGAATGGCCATAACCGGATGTCAACAGCAATGTTCATTTATCTTGTGTCCCTGGGTGGGCGGTTGGGCTTTGTGTCAGTTATGGACTTCCTCATATTTTTCCTCAAATCATTTCCTCATGACGGGTGGGTTTCAGTGCTGTATGTAGTATTCTCGCAAGTCATTTTGGAAATGACTTGCATTGGCGTTGCTGCTATTGTAATTATGGTAAGAGACCAGGTTGTTTGCTATATGGCTCATTTAGATTAAACATTTCTCTCCACAACATTTCTCTCCACACTTCTCTGTGTTGAGGAAAGTTCACATCCTGATTTCATGATTACAACTTGTTGGTAAGGCAGTACCATATAATTATACATAATGTGTGGTAAATAGTACAATTTAATGACACTGCCATATGTATATGTATATGCCATATAGGCCCACTTTCTTGAATTACGTATTCAAATAACTGTGTGGGTGTGTGTGTGGGGGGGGGGTAATTAGCATGAGCAAATTAATTATTCAAGATACTCAAGATTCAAGATAAATACGAATTGTTTCGTTTGTGACTTTACGGCGAGCCATGCCCAATTATTGGACATTTTTAAAATGATAATGATTTCGTTCAGGTCGTTTCCAAGCAGGGTTTGTAATTATATTTTACACTATATTTTCCAGCTCAAACCCGGACCCAAAAACGCCGCCGTGGATCTCACCAACACACACACGACACCCCCACCCACACACACACACACACACACACACAGCGGGAGAGAGCGTCACTGATTCACTTCCAGGTGCCCTCAGCTGCGATCCAGTCACATTTCAACACGAACGGCTTGCGACCTGATAAATGCGCATGCGCACAGCTGCTGACCCCTCCGGTTCCTGCGCGCAGTGCCACGTTAGTAGCGGCGGACGCAAGACACTAGCATCAGTTGTAACTAAAAGAAAAACAAGGGGGGAGAAAAAGACCCGAGCCAAGTGAAATTCCCCAGTCAAGACAACCGTGTCTGTTTGTTCCTATTCTTCCCACTATCGTAGGTTCTCGACGGCGAACTATGTTCAAGCTTTTTCTACTGTGCACTCTGGCCGTGGCCGGCAGGTCCGAGATCGCCGAGGAGGATGATGTCTTGGTGCTGAAGAAAAGTAACTTCGACGAGGCGTTGAAAGCTTACCCCAACATCCTTGTGGAATTCTGTAAGTGATATCTATCATTTATTGTGATCCGTCGTCCCCGGGGTGGGGGGGGGGATTTGTATTGGCTCGCTTTGCATGAATGGACGTGGTGGTGCTGGTACAACTTTCAGTCCTGACAAGTTGCAGCCGTCGTAGTGCTACGTCATTTTCCCCTTCCGTGGGCAACAAAGTTGGCCCGTGGATGTTGTTCTCCGCACAATGTGTGGGGGGACACGAGAGGGGGGCCTTCCTCCTACCGACCGACGTATCGGGAGCACCGCTGGGCTCCACGGCCGACGGTGTAACGGTACCCCCGCCTCGGTAGTTGAACACACACACACGGGCAAGCTAGCGGTAGCATGCAGAAGGCGTAGCTAGTGCCTGGAGGTGGTGTTTTTTTTCACGGCCTGTGGAGCTGCCGGGGACTTGACCCTTTTCTATAGCTTTTGCTCCGTGGTGAATTTACACTGAACCCCTGGTCCATATTGTTTGCGGATACGCAAACCACGTATGCTTGTTGTTTGTTTTACCAATCCCCACGGGTGTGAGAAGTCGCTTAGGATTGATGCATTGCTCCAGTGGTGAACCTAGTTTTACCTTTGACTTGTATAGCGTGTGCGTGTGCGTGGTTGGGGAATAAGTGTATGCTTGCTCTCTTGTATTGCACGTCTTTGCACGACGTGCTAAGTGTCGAGTGCTCGGTGTCCTTTTCCGTTGTGTTCTCGTGTAATATCACATGTATGCAGACCATCGATTTCAGTCAGAATTGTTTTTGTTCGTTACTTTTACTTTGGAAAGTGTGCATTGCAAAGGCCCAGTCCACTGGCAGACAGACAGACAGACAGTTGTGTTGTGTACTATTGACTGGGCTCATCCAGGCGTTGCACGACAACTGCCCCCAACGCGAGTGGTTCGTCATGCGAGCTTGAGGGGAGGGATGCACTTTAGTTAGGACTGTGTGTTACACAGACGGGCGGGACGTTTGGGAAGGGGGTGGGGTGGTGAAGGAGTTAGGTTGACGTGTACTTTGCAAAAAGTTCACATGTTTGATTGCGTTTCAAGCGGGTGTTGTCGCTGACGTGTTGAACCCAGTTTGAAGTTCTCAGCGTGTAGTTGTGACGTGTACATCAATGGCTGTGAACGTATGTGGAAAAACATTTCTTTTTTTTTTTTGAACTACTTTGGAATATACAACTGGGCTCTTTTGTCGTTTCTGTAATTAGTTTGCATTGTGTACATTGTTGTCAGAACATTGCCATGGATTGTTGCATTTTGGCTCAGTTTTGATTATATTAATACATGTTAATCACCACAGATGGCTAAAAAAGTAATGCATATTTTTTTGCCGTTTGGAAATTGATTCAGCACATCATTTCTGAGACAAACTACCTGAATTATAAGACAAATACTTGATCTCAATTACATGGGTAGCTAATATGAAATGTAACTATTATGCCGGTATTATACAATTACAACTTGAAATTAAATGAAAAATGATCTATAATTGCGTGCATCCTGTTTTTCTACTTTTGAATTTAGATAATTTTGCCCTCTAGACCTCAACTTGGGTCCTAATAAATACATCCTATGATACCCTTCATAGAATATGATGCTGTCCGTGTGGTGGGCAATACTGAAGCAGCCCTCTGTATTTTCCACTGTGACTGACGCGTCTTGTCTTTCACCACCCGACAGATGCCCCATGGTGCGGCCACTGCAAGGCCCTGGTGCCCGAGTACGCCAAGGCCGCTGGGATGCTGAAGGCCGAGGGTTCCGAGATCCGCCTGGGTAAGGTCGACGCCACGGAGGAGACTGAACTGGCCCAGGAGTACGGCGTCAGGGGGTACCCCACCATCAAATTCTTCAAAGGAGGAGATAAGGAGGCACCCAAAGAGTACTCAGGTATGCCGTTGTATTTTGGCCGCCAGGTCAGTCCCAGCTTTGGGTTGAGGAGCTATGCTAATATACATACAAGCACTTCAGAGCGTAACACGGGAACCTTTGCAGCATATTTCTCAGCTGTGCATCTTTCATTGTGGTCGTGTAGCTCAACGTAGAAGAGTGACATGTGCGTCGGCCAATGTCTCGATGGGCCCCGCCAGTTAGGAATGCTGGGAGAGCACCTCCTCCTCCTCCTCCTCCACGTGTTTTCCCCCATGCGCTTGGCCCCGGCCCAGCCTAGTAACGTGCAGTTCCTCACGTCGTTGTCTCTCCTCTGCCTGCCTGGCCCGGGGTTTGTGGTTAAGGGGGTGGGGGAAAACACCGCCCTGTGGAGGACTTCCCTGACTCTTTGCCAGCTTCTAGCACTCTCTACACATTTTAGCTGCTGGCCCCCGGGAGAGTTGCCAACCCTGTAGTCAAGTTTTTATTTTTGAGAGCAGCTCTGTGTCAAACCGTCATGACCTCCTTGGATACCTTTTCAGTCACGCGTTTATTAATGTATTTTTATCTGTGTGTGTTTGTTGTTTTGCCTCTAAAGCACATTTTGGGCTGGCTCACCATTTGCGCAACACCATTTTTGCATTGCATATGCGTACCTTTGCTTTAATTTATGCCCCCTTTTGTAGGCATCATGCTCCCTGGGTCTCTCTTTTACTTATGAGACACGTGCTTGTGGTTGTTTGTTCATATTGTACTGTTGCGTTGACCTGCAGCGGGCAGGCAGGCCGACGACATGGTCAACTGGCTGAAGAAGCGCACCGGTCCAGCTGTGGCCTCCCTGACCGACGTCGCCGAGGCCGAGTCTCTGGTCACCGACAACGAGGTGGCCATCATCGGCTTCTTCAAGGTGAGCTTCAGTGTGACCGTTGCGTTGCGTGTCGGATGAATGGGCAGTATTAAATTGTTGAGGTTTGTTCAGTTAAATTGCACATTTTCTATTGCTGTGCGAAGGCTTTTGTGTCGCTGTGATGGCTTATTGCATGTGTTACATGTTTTATGTAGTTTAATTAAAGTGTATTTATAATGGCTTTGTAGAAAGCATTGTGTTTATCAATTTTGTTTGGACATTAAGAGTCATTTGCGTGCGTGTTGTAGGATGCCCAGTCTGAAGACGCCATGGCCTTTGAGAGGGCTGCAGAGTCCATTGATGAAATTCCATTTGCCATCACCTCTGAGGACTCAATCTTCTCCAAGTTTGAAGTGTCCAAGGATGGCATCATTCTCTTTAAGAAGGTAGGTCACCAAATACAAATGTGTGTTATACCCAATGAAGAGTGCTTGATCTACAGGCTTTTTTAAAAATGTATTTTAATACATTTTGACAGCCACTTTACCGAACGACTTGCGTCTTTTGGGATCTTTCCGAAGCAATAAAAAATGCTTTCAGCAATAAAGCTAAGCTAATGGCTTGTCAGAATGGCATTACGAGGCAACGCATGTTACGGTTATGTGATTGCAGAGTTCGTTTTAGCAACATTTCATTGAGTGTTAAAGTGCACAGCACAGCCTTTAATACCGAGAGGCTTTCTGACACCTCACAAAGCTCATTTCATATCTGCTGCGGGGCTCCCTTACAAGGACATGCTGGCCCGTTCCTCCGTTGCCTGTCACACACGTCCCCCACATTGATGACCAACTAGCTGTTTTAGTCTAATCATCCACAAGTCAAACACGCAGCCTGGCTTTAGTATCCGTACGTAAAAGCTGCCGTTGTAGACAGACTTGTGCTTTATGGGTTTTGGACTCGTCGTCAAAGCCTGTTATGCGATCCTGTTGACCTCATATCTGTAGACCACCATATCCCTCCACTGGTGCTAATCTGAGCGACCCTGGCCAGTGAGCTCTGCGACTTGTGTATAGACTTGTCTGTAACGTGATTAATTGCTAGGCACTTTCACAGGTGTCATGTTTGGCCATTTTATTTATGAATTACACTCTTGTTCATACGGCTCTACTCGGTGTTGGAGTCTTCTGGCCAGGAAATGGCACTGATAATATACTGCCAATATACTTGCCAAATGCATTTTCTCTTTTTTTGGTGTTTTTGCCTTGCCTGCCATGCATTAGGCTCACCCAAGATGGCAGAAGCAAATGGCCTTTGCCTATGTCTGTTTATTGAGTGGGTCAAAGGTCTTATTGTATGCTTATCTGCAGAGCAATGTGTATCAAGGTCCTGTGGGTCAATCTAGAACATTGTCATCATCAACATGGCAACGCCACAAGTACACAATTAAAAGTAAATCTTGTTTGCCTTTTCGGTAATGTTTTTTTTATAAACCACTGGGAAGCTAATTAATGTTTCGGGCCAATGTCTGTCCATAAAGCCTTGTGTTCCAGCCAGGACCAGGGATGGCCTTGCCAGTGCTATTCTTGACCACCAATAAAATTCTTCAGCCCCGTTACCTAGTGATTATTTTTAATTTAGCTTTTCGGTAGGGCTAATTCTGTTTTGGGTTCTGGAACCTGTTGGCAGAATAGACACACAGGCTTAATATATAATTGTGGAATTGAGTTGCCAACCTAAAGTGTCCGATGTGTTTCCACAGTTTGACGAGGGCCGCAACACCTTTGATGGGGAGATGACCAAGGAGAACATCCTGGCCTTCATCAAGACCAACCAGCTGCCCCTGGTCATTGAGTTCACCGAGCAGGTAATGGTTTGGTTCAGCTCCCGCTGTGTCTTATCCGTTGCATTTGTATGAACTGGACGAAGAAATAATAATCACGCGTAATCACCTAGCGTCATGCGTTGAGTCTAATTGGCAACGTAATGGATCCAATGGTCACTGTAATTGCCTGATGATTAATTTTCCTGATTCAAATTTTTGTTTGTTTCTTGCAGACCGCCCCCAAAATCTTCGGCGGAGAGATCAAGTCCCACATCCTGATGTTTCTGCCCAAGGCTGCTTCAGACTTCCAGGACAAGATGGACCAGTTCAAGGCGGCTGCCGAGGGCTTCAAGGGCCAGGTAAGGAGCCTTTCAAAACACGACTCGGGTCATTTGGTGTCGTCCTTTTTTTAATTGAGTGCAAAAACAATAATTCACCTCCTGGGTCTCTTTTCCACAGATCCTGTTCATCTTCATCGACAGCGAAGTGGAGGACAACCAGCGCATCCTGGAGTTCTTTGGGCTGAAGAAGGAGGAATGCCCCGCCATCCGCCTCATCACCCTGGAGGACGAGATGACCAAGTTCAAGCCAGACAGCGACGTCATCAGCGCCGAGAGCATCACAGCCTTCTGCACGCGCTTCACCGAGGGCAAGCTCAAGGTGAGAGGGGTTCACGCCTTCGCCGTTGCTCCTATAGCTCTTAATGGTTGCCAAACGTCACGTGATATTTTGTGTGTTTGTCAAGGAAAGGTGTCATTTGCATAAGACGCACCATACCCGGTAATCAGTGTACACATAGGTTGTACTACATACTAAACTGTTATGTATACCCCATTTCCCCAGCCCCACCTCATGAGCCAGGACATCCCTGAAGACTGGAACAAAAACCCTGTCAGCGTACTGGTCGGCAAGAACTTCGAGGAGGTCGTTTTTGATCCCACCAAGAGCGTCTTTGTGGAGTTTTGTAAGTAATTGTGCATTTTAATGATTTTGGGTGCATTGTTGAATGTGTGTGTGTGTGTGTGTGTGTGGGCTGTCAATCGATTCAAAGTATTTAATCGCACATTTTTTTTACCAGGTAAGAAAGGTAGCGTAAAGGGACATTTTGTGTTTAATACTCATCAACATGGGAGTGGACAAAATATGCACACATTGGACATTGAAAATACATAAATATATAATAAGTTGTTTCGTGCGCATCTTAAAAGCAATATTTTGAAGACTTCAAAAAAGTTGTTTTGCATGTACTGATCCAACTATTTTGGATTATAGCAAGAAACAAACGCAAAAGTCATATCGGTCAGTGGTGAAGTTTTTTTATTTTTTTTTATTTTTTTTTTTTAAGATATCGATGAATAGACGCAGTCTACGTACGCTCTGTTTATAGAGTAAATTCAAGCTGCATCTCGGAAAAACAAGACTCGTACAACGGGTCCATTGGGCAGCCAATGCCATTACTGACAGTATAGATCCAAGATCGGCCCACTCTTCTTAAGAGTACCTGCGTTAACGCGTCAAAGAAATGCTATATCTGGGGACGCGAGAGATGTCTTTAAGAGACCGGTATTTTCTGGCCCCCTGAAGTTGATCGCAGGTTATAAGTTGGCCCGTCGCGGAAATCTTACCCTCGATTTTTATGCCGTCGAGCTCCTTTCCAGATACTCGACAGCTGACGCGAGCCGTGTCTCATAGGCCCCGTCTCCACCAACGGCCCACGTGCAAATATGTAACCGGACACTGAAAAACACAGTTTGCTCGTGTGTTGTCAATTCTATATTTGTATCGTTTCGATATTTATAGAACTATTAAAAGCAGTTTTGATATACTGC
>OMNR01044495.1:0-10000 GCA_900303205.1 Mora moro
TGATTTTACGAATCCTTGATCTGATCTGAAGGCGTTATTATAAAGTGAGGTGAATTGAGGCAAGCTGAGCAGAAGACAAAGAGAGAAAGTCGAGGGGGTGAGGGGGGGTTGTAGTTATAGCGCTCTTGAGAGTCAGTAGAGGAATTGATTGGAAAAAATCAATTTGCAATCACCTTCATGGCTTTATTATGACCTTTTGTAGGACCTTACACCCAATGCACCCTTGCATGCCCTCTAAAGCAAGGCTGTGGTGCATGGGTGGGGGTCGGCCATTGCATTGCAACATACACAACTCTCCTGCCTCATCATTTTATAATGTATATATAAAACATAGTCACAGGTTTTTCCCATGATGTCATTTCTCATGATTGGCTTGATTTAAACCGCTGGCTCGGTGAAACCTTCTGTTTCACGTTGTATAAGAGTGCATCCAAAATGCTGCCTTGTACCTTCCATCATCAATATTATTACTAATAATATTATTAATAGTAATATTCATTTCTGGGAGATAGCACACCACAATGTGAACAGTGATCACCGAAATGCTGAACATGAGGTGTTTACTTGAGTGCTGCAATAGAAAATATGAATACAACTGCCGTATTAAGTCTATGTTCTCTCAAAGTTTAAAGACTTGAGGAGAATGGTGTTTGATGCATGCGTTATCGCATGGAATCGCACGTCACGTTTCCATTTTCTTTCACCTTTGACAACAAAGTATGACAACAAAACAGCGCATCATATAGAGAGTATAGGGTTAGCTGTAGCACGGATAGGACCCGGTACTCCAGTTGTTTGAGAAGGTGTAACACCAGCTCTGCGATTTTCCCCGGGGATTCATGAACGTGAACGCAATCTCGACGTTGTAGATGAAGAGATACAGCCCAGCTTTTAGAAACCGCGCCCTCTGTTTGCTGGTGATTATAGTGTTTGAGGTGTGAACCATGTCAACAACATTGTAATATGCCATGTTGCACCATTTCTTTACACACAATGTGTTATGCATATTAATGCTCTGACCTTCCTTCATTTCTTGATCGATAATATTGTTGTACATTGTTGTTCAAATGTACAATTTTCTAAGACCCATTCTTGTTAATACTTCCTCCTCATGCTACTCTAACGATTAGAGTATATATTAAAGGTGGGTTAAGGAGGAGCTCATGCAAATAGTCAGGGAGCGAGAGGTTCATCGTTAAGCAACAGTGAAATTACTTAGGGTCTCACATCAGATGGAGAGCAATGGTTTTTGTCCAACTGTTCTTATAATCTTGACAACCCAGGGATGACAGGCTTGCTTGGGGCGTATTTAATTTAATTTAGAAGGTAGTCTGGCATCCTGCCTTTATGATGGATAGCAAAATTAACAGGCCTCTTAAAGGATTGTTTTGTAGTTAAAGCCAGCAACTAACCACTGACATCAAAACAGTCATAAATATCCCCTTATGCAAGCTATACTCATGGCAATACGATACAAGCAAAGTCATATATTCTCTTGTAACTGCATCATAACAGCTTTTCAAATGGGATATACACTGCAATCAATATGATGCAAGCTGAAAATAAAACTTTTTTTTGCATTATCATGACACTAAATTTCGTTTGTATTCCACCAGTAATCCTTTGAAAAAGAAAGGGGATTACTGCCCCCTTGTGGATACTATAGCAATGACCACGCTGGAAATACACGTCTAGCAAGTCCACAATGACAGGAAACTAATCCCGTGTGTGTTGCAGAGATGCCATCATTTTTCATGCATATATTTGCTTCTTTCTCAATAATAAATCAATCACAGAACATGTCTTGGTTGTGATAACATTGTCTACAGTTTAAAAGAAAAAAACATTTCTGCAATGCAATACATTCAAAATCCTCCTCACGTCTTAATGTGTGGCCCACCCTCATCTTCATGACTCACATTCCTTCAGGCTTGGATAACTCCCTCCTCCTGACTTATAATCGGTCTGGCCTATCGTCGGGATCGGATCAAATCTTTGCAATTAAAGGCAAGTATACAATTATCTGCGCCACAACACATAAATAACAGGATTGTAAAAGATATATCGAGAGACAGCTTGGCACTTTGTCAGACCGGGATAAACACCGTGCCACTGCCGTGGCTGACAGCGTCAGACTGACACAAACATGGCACCGTGTTCACCATCGGATACAACCGATCAGGTTGGCTTCTAAACTCATCAAAGGGACGAAGACTGGGCTATGAGCTAAATCACTGCACGCGTTTTGTGTGCGCACCTTGTTGTTGTTTTCAAATTGAAGCTGAAGTGAAGTGTGTGTCTATGATACCCACTGTGCTTGGCAACAGGTGGAGGGACGGAACTGTGAGCAGAAGTGGTGACATCTGCTAAACTCGATTGGAAAGTTCAATTAGGAGTATACCATATTGTCATCCAACAGTGTAACAAAGCGTGGTGAAATCCAAGAGGTGTCTGGTGAATGTCATCTGCCCAGAGATGAGAGAAGCACCAAATAAAAACACCTCTTCCAATCTACCCTCTTGGCAACTCCATGTTTAGCTAAGCAGATACAATTTAAAAGTAATTTGATCTGAGATCATGACCATGGGCTGTGCTTCAGCTATTTTGTCAATAACGTGAGACAAAGACCTCATGGGATCTGTTATAAACCCTTCGTTATAAACACAGATCTGTTGTCAAAATGGCCCCACGTGCTCTACTCTCTATCTCCTATCATCCGTTTTACTTCAAATCATAAAGTCTGATCCAAGTTTTCACACACACATAATGCTGATTCAACTGTAGGCCTATTTTGTTTTAAAATACTCTTTGACATTTTGCACACAATTAGTTTTCCGTATTGATCGGCGCATACCATTTCACTCCATTTCTTTTCTAAACATGCAGCTCCAGAAGGCCCTCTCCAGTGGCGCTGGCGCTGCCCCACGCGGGCACTTTGTTTTCTCGGTGACGCGGCACAAATTGTTTTCGAGTGTCTAAAATTCCTCCGCCGTCAGAAGCCGCCGGCCGCGGGCGTTCGCTCGGCGCGGAGGCATCCGCGGGGCGTCAGCCACGAGGCACGGGAGGCACGCCGTGTCTCGACCGCCTCCGGGGGAGTGAGGCACACGCTGTATAGCTGCAGCAAGCAGCTGCTACTTTACAAGTGTGCAGCTGAGGAAGTGCCAACGAGGGTTGATGTCCACATCACCCCCGAGCGCGGGGACAACACTGCGATATAGGTCGCTATATAGGTCAATTAAACATTTTTAAACTGAGGTTTTACTACAACTGCAACTTTTTATTTTTCTCTTTTTAAAACGCCATGTCGAGTGTGACTTGCGCCTGAAGTGACTTTAACATCTGTAACATATAGCCTAGTATTTTGTCCTCTTCTCTCTCTTGTATTTTGCTTAGTTGTAGCTGTTTAAAGACTTCCATAGAATTCTATTATATTATTTTGAGAACAAGCTTCCCACAAATCAACTTTTTGCCCTTTGTCGATTAATAAAGACACATTATTTTCATTTTACAGCTATTATTATTAATGCCTTGGTTAAATGATTCATGGCTGCCTGCAGACATGAACCAGAAGTGCGACTAATTACCAGTGGTGGAGGCGCGGCTACATACTGAAACACCATCAGACTGCAATTATTAAACAGACACAGAGTTTAGAAGTATAAAGACATGTGAATGCTAATAAATGTCTATATAATTGCACTTCAAACGTATTTGGATAATTCCAACTTCAATGAACAACGAACAACAACCGGATTGCATGAAATATAAATACACACAGTGGTGTGCCAAAGCTATGGAAGGGAATAATGAGTGGACGATATATCAAAAGTGTCCTCTTTGTTTTTAATGAGCTTCATAAAACGCTGTGGAACACGGGGCCATGAACTGTCACATGTATATCTGCGTGCAATCGGTCCCAGCTGCGTAATGTTGGGAAACGCACCCCATTCTGTTACACAGGGCTGCCGTGCAGGGTCAACTGAATGAGACCGGTTGTCCAGCCAAACTCGCTCATAAAACCTGCACTCCTATGTTTGTTTTACATAAATTACTACCCAGAAGGCAGGTGTTTGACATTGACAAGCATCTTTATTTAGGTCACAAATTTGCAAAGTTGACAAGGAATCTCCGCTCCACGTGTTTTGCTCAGCACAAGCGGGGCAGGTGACTTTTATATGATTTTTGTTTATTTGTAGTCACAGAGTTTTTTACAAGTACAAGTTTTTTGGCAAGCGTCGCAGTGAGCCAAGCACAAACTCAGTATTTACGAGCGTGCTGTCTTCACAAGTTGCGTTGCGGTGGCATGGGTGGGCGTATACGAGTATATGTGTGTGCACTCGTGTGCGGGCAATGTTTCGAGGTCACCTTAAATATAACCTATGACTTCATGGTAACATGTAATTCGATTAACATTCTGTGCTACGGTGGAACAAGCTGTGATGCTGCTGTATTTATCTTTCTCCTCGTTGCAGCAGGAGTGACTAACTTGTGACAGTCTCTCTCTCTCTCTCTCTCTCTCTCTCTCTGTCTGTCTGTCTGTCCGTCTCTCTCTTCGGAGATGTTGATTCGGCAGAGAGGCAGGCCGGGACTGGCAGTCTCGTTAGCACATCTGTGGCTCCGTTCTGTGGTCCTCTGGACTGGAATGGCGGCGATGTCGTGTGGCATTTCATCAATATTAGACGGGTAGGCTGAAGGGTTTAAGTCCTAATCCAAGGGGTTTACGGGGACTCAGGACCACTCAAGGGCCTATTCACATGCATTAGAGTCACTGAACGAGGAAGGACAACCGAGCCGGCGGGGCCCCCACCCCACGGAGACATTAGGGGCCTCTCGGGCGCAGGACAGAACATCCGGTGTTCATACATGCTGTTGTTTTGTTGCATGTTTTGAGTCTTGAGACATGTTAGGGTGCGTTCCCTTGAGACGGGTGTTGTGTTCTCCAGCACGGCGAGGTTAAAACACAGAATCACCCACAGCCAAAGAGACATTCTGTCTTTTCGGACTGCACTGCAAATCTATTGGCTGGCGTGTTACGTCATGCAGCACCGGGTCAAAGTTGAAATAATGTCAACTTGCAAGGGACTCCCCTCCGCGTCACAGGTCGGGCGTGGACCCCCTGCTTCCCCATAGGAACACAATGGAGTGGGTCGCGACAGACACCTTAACGTGTCTCAAGTGAATGCACCTTAAACTTGTCAGTGTTGGGGTTTTTTTTGTTGCCTGTATTGCATTATATAATTGTGTATTGTGTGTGTAATTGTGTTCCCCACGGCAACGGGAGGTTATAATAGGTAGGGTTTTCAAATTGGAAACTGATTAGATGTACTGTAATGGAACAATTATGATTATGATTCTGATATAATTAAAAAACAAAAGGGAAAAAAGAATGACAACACAGGTAACCATGGCGAGAGCACAACATTTACACGTACAGCGGCCCCGGTGGAGGGCAGCCACACGCCACCTGCAAAAACAAGCCTGTTCGGGGCCCGCTGTTGGAATTAATCACAAGAGGAAAATTCAAATCTGCAACTATAGCCGTTAAGATTTGGTCCTGGGGGGGATGCATCGTGAGTCACGTACTCTACTATAATGTGTTTAGAGGAAAGTATCCACCAATCATTTCTACTCGTTCCTAATTCTCTAAATACACTTGGGTAATTATTGGATAATTGCCCTTGAGGCAGTACAAGTCAGGGTCTCCGTTTGATCCGACCTATTCCAAGCCACCAAGAACAACTGTCCTTCGAGTACGGACCAGGAGGGATTATATCATGGAAATGCCATACCCTTGATTATGTAATATATGGTACTTTAACAACGGTACCTCAAGGGCATAATTACCTTGTTCACAACTTTCCTCTCCACTCATGTTCAGTAAGAGTTATTTCACAGTCACTTTGTTTGAATTAGGGTTGATGCATTAGAGTAATATAACCTAATTGAATAATAACATAGACATACTCTATAAATACTATAATTAGCATTAAATACATGACATTTAGCATGGATTACAGGGGAAGTTGTCTTCGCTTAACCGTTTGATTGTCGGTTGAAATCAAGTTGGATTCAATTGATTTCGATTGGTTCATGAGTAACCCACCAACCAAAACATTTGCTGTAAACCAAGACTGCCGTGCGAAGGAAAAAGGTCGTTATGTACATTTTTGGTCAAAATATTTATTTTTCCATTTTTCTACTTTATCATGGGGATAAATATCCTGGGTCTATTGTGTTGCAGTGGGCAGTGTTTGCTGTAGCTTGAAAAAGCTCAGGAAAGCCAAAGCTAAAAGCCGTAGCTTCACTTACGGTTCTCTGGCTTTGTTTCGCTGCGAAGGAAACAAATATTGTCCTTAGATTCCAGATAATATTCGGATGAAGGACATTTAATGACAGGGTTACATTGCCTGCTCCCCCGGAGTCTCCCCGTCACTCGCACACACAAGCGCAGCCTCTTTTCTTGGTCACCAAACATACCATCTCCCGACTCCACCACCACCACCACCACCACCACCACCACCACCACCGCGGGGCAGGTAATGCTCTTTTGATTAGATAGCATAGGCATTGCGAAAGGGAGTCTAGTGTAGTTTGCTCTGCTGCAAGCGAATCTGACCGCTCAGCGCCGTGCGAGCCGAGGGCTGTTTGGGAAGCACCACTGTTCACAGTTGCCTCTTACTGACAATGCAAAATATGAATTTAGTTACAACGCGCAATTTTATGGGGTAGGAAAGAATATATTGTTATTTTTTTCAATACACAATTTCCAATGATCTACCTAAAGGGAATTTGGATGGGCAACAGTAAACCTTTAAAGGCATTTTTCTCAGTTTGTCATTGTGGTGAGTTAAGGTCTTTTGCCTTGGTAGCATAGGTGTCATACAGGGGGTGGCGAGGGGGCCTGAGCAGCTGGCCCCATTGCCCCCTAGATGTCCATGGTGCATATTTGTTTGTGTTTTTTTTTTGTGTATTTTTAGGTCTCTCCATTGTGTTTACCAACAAGAACGTTTCACAGTAATTTCTCATCTAACTATTAATAACTCAAACGATGACCTGATCTGTCTCACCACAACCCACCTACAACCCCGTAAACAAGTCACGGACCAGGACAGCCACTCAGCTAACGCGTGTTCCAATCCATTAATCCATTATATCCAATCGGTTTGGTCGATGGATCTCTATGTTATCACATTGTATTTATGGTTTTAGCTAATTTACTGCGTGCTGAAAGTGAGCAGCAGTTAAACTTACATGCGATCCGATGAACACTGGACAATATGGTACGATGAATGCATGTAATATGATGAAATCAGTATTTACTGCTTTTTGAGTGCTTGGAGTAAACAGTGTGAGAAAGATCATACAGACCTGCCGCCTTTAGTCCTGATTTCCTTTGAAGTTAATCATCTCTCCTCCTCCTCCGCACCATACTCCCCCCCTCCCTCACTCCTCCTCCCATCCCCTCTCTCTGGAATAAAAACCTCCCCCCTCCGAGCATTAATGTGTGTCAGACAACAAGAAGCCTCTCCACATAGCCCCTCCTCAGTGTCTAGTCACGGGCGGGAAAAATTTTTGTTTTGTTATCTTCCAAAAGGATTTAATATCTCGCTCTACCTATCTATCTCATATCGAAATCCCGAGGGAGGCAGCAAGTATATATCCAAGCTATTAAACTTGTCTGACTCGGGGACGCAGGACAGAGAACTAGGCAGGTAAAAGTACTCTTCTTCTCTCACTATTTGCCGTCTCAGATCTCCCCTCGTTTAACTTTCAATATAATATTCAATTAGATTATGCTTTATGGAAATGTTGAAAGAGGAGAACATTGCGGTGGTTTACTGTGTTTCGTCGCGGCCGGATGTTTTGTGGCCAGGTGTATTTATCTGACAGACCAGAAATAACTTAAAATAACAAAATATCCTATGTTTTTTTCACTTTTAAAGAACTTTTCAGAAAAGTTAACAAAAGTTGTGGTGTATCAGAAGATAAGGATACTGAGCTGAGCTACTGATCTTTTGGTGTATTATTAAAGGTGTATATATTGGAAATATAAAACTATATCAAGATATATATTAAGAGGAAGGCAACAACTCTTGCCTTATTTTCAAAAGCCAGCTTAATCTTTTTCCCATTTTTTATTGGTATTTTTTTTTCATTCTGTGTCTCCCATATGTAAACTTTAAAGCCTTGGGTCCTGATGAAAGGTGCTATAAAAAGTATTATTATTATTATTATTATTATTATTATTATTATTAGAATTTGTGTATGCCTTTTCTATTCGGCTTTTTGTCACCATTTGAGCATTTGTCTTCTACTTTTCATTTGGGCTTTGTCAGTTTGTATTTGCATATTATTATACTAATATAATACTTAATATCCATTATATATTGGACTAATAGAAAAGAGCTAATTCATATATTGTACTCCAACAAAGTAGGCTGGCTATACAGCCGGGCCGTGTGTGGTGACCACGGACTATAACAGGCTGGCTATACAGCCGGCCCGTGTGTGGTGAACATGGCTGCCCGTGTCAATATATGAAGTCACTGACAGGCAGCTTCTAACTATAGCATGAGTGACGAGCCGTGGCTGTAGAGCCTGCAGTACTAAGAGGGGTCAGAGGTCATCCTGGCTATGGCATGGAGGGAATGGGTGGCCTCTCGTTGGCCACATTAAAATCTGACCATCCATTCTTCTCTGTGCTATTTTGTTTCCCTTGGAAAGTTTATAAATATATGATTATGCATACTAAGCATTCACATGTACTAATACAGAAGAGGGAAAAAAACCCAAGTTCCTGTATCCTCCTGATTCGAATACATCTGATCAATACCAGCTACTAGATATATCACGTACAAAAATGGGTCCGAAAGTGGGTCTGACAAGTCAACAGCCAATAAATAGTACCAATAATTCATCCTTTTGACCCTGGTAAATATATGGCTTTAACGCAGTGCCCTAAATAGTAGTTAAAAGAACTTGTAAAACCTCTCTGGCCTGTAATATATCACTTTAAGATGTGATTGTTCAGAACGACCACCTAATCCTGTATAATGAAATTATAAACTTAGACTTAACTTGGCAAGGTAAACGGCACACTGCCCAGAAGAAACGTCAGAAAAAGACTCTCTATTTCTGTCTACATGGCTACACAGCTGACAGCCTTCACTTCTACTCTCCAGAAAACTAGACGGTTACACTATCCTGACTGCATCCTATTAAAATGGTGCGAGGTTCATATCGAGGGTTGTCTCACCGTAATGCAACACACTTCACATCTATCAGGCATCCAGAGCCATCAGGAGTTCACAGTCTGGACCCAGTATACCGAAGGTTAAACACAGCCTCGTGACCTCTTTACTGCTCAAAATAACACCAAAGACACCACGGAAGAACTAATCCATCATCCAGAACACCGTCTGCTCAGACACTGGCATGTTAATGTGGTGTTTACTTGTAAAACTATTTTAGGCTTTGACTTTATCAAATCATTGCGGCAGTGACATCTGTTATTACAACATATGGATACTACTACGGCACATTGCTTATAGGGCAACGCTTCTTCTTTTCCTTTCAATTGCAGATTAACGTTTGGCCCGTTGACCCGACTCAAAAGAGCATGTTCAAAAGAGCAAAGATGTCTGACCTGACGACAACCGGGCAAGGTACAGTATTGGTTCCAACTCAAACTTCAAACTCAACTTCATCAACAGAGACGAAGACGGTGAAATGATGAAAGATAATTTAGTGGTTGCAAGCCTAGTGCAGAATTTAATTAATGTCCAACGTTGGGTGCTGCTCCCCGTACAATCAAAACATTAAGCAGTGGAAAATGAAATGGCCGATATGAGAAGATAATCCAACAGGCCATTTTCATGAAACTGCTTAATGAGAGTGCATATGGAACCGCCAAGCATGAAATGTCCATTTAAGAGATATCAGAAGGAAATGGACCATCTTCTGCATTCAGATACTTCTCTGTCTGACATACACGGCTTGC